>JAUELA010090429.1:0-10188 GCA_031471845.1 Boltenia villosa | reverse complement strand
ACTAATCCCACTAAAAAACAAAAACATCCCACTCATTGATTGAAAGGAATAAAATTAACATTTGAAGCACTTTTTTTATTTTTAAATTAAATAAATTATATGACAGTACTTTAGTTAGTACAAAATTCAAAGTGAAGTGGATGCATGAAATGAAATTCAGGATGCATGAAAATAGAAACCACAACCACATATGAAGTGTTTGGGAAATATTTGAACTAATTTGTTGGTTCTTTCATTGTGTTGACTATCGTTACTTCCTTTACCGTACACACACACACATACAAACACAGAACATTTCTGTGGAAATCATTAGAAGCATGCATAGGAAAAGGATAACGGTTGCTACACGGGACCTGCAGAGATAACTGTTGGGATTTGAACTATCAGACATAATTATATATTTTTTCCTCTTAAATACTTGGCAATGTATAACCAAGTCAAGTGTTTCATTTTGCAGTTATCTATTATGCTTCATTTGTAGAAGCTAGATGTTTTAATCTAGCGAAAGTGTTATATGAAAACCCTTATTATTTTGGGGAAAATGACATGTATGTATATTATCTCATCTTCATCTATTTTTAAAAATTGGCCACTCCAATGTTTGACACAGACGCAATGCACGTGAGTGCAACAACCCCCGCCCCCTTTATGGTTCAAACCATGTGGTCTAAGAGGCCATATTGTACGATAATAAACACAGTAATAAAAAGTAGGGAGCGCCACTACCCACTCGTTTCTAATTCCAGTGCTTGATATTATATATGTCTGATATTATATTTGAAATCCTAACCTGAGACTCTTCTCGCATCTTTGACGACTTCATTTGTTGCAGAAACAAGTTCAGAGAAGTTTGGTCGTTCGTTCGGTTCATCGTTCCAACAACTGTTCATGATCGAGTATCTGAAGTTAAATATTACATAGTTATGCTTCTCATTGATTGCAACAGCCAACTTTCTGATGATCGAAGTATTATCAGTCCCCAATTGATCTTGAATTGCTTTCGTTTTGTGAAACTTTGTGTTATAATTATTAAATTCAATAAAACTCAACTTGGGATAGAGTAGGACTTGTTCACGAAAACGATAAAAAGATAGAATTCAGTATAACGAGAGAATGTATTGTCTAACCCAGGGGTTCCGCGACGACTGCACAGGGGGTCCGTGACGATATGACAAAACTGCCACAAATAATTGATTTCGCAAGATTTTGCAATCGTAGTAAATCTTGGTTGTTGCACCATTTATAATTTGCGGTCAAAGAGTTGTTCACAAAGATTCTCGCATTTCGCTTCTATGACGTTACAATAATTCAAATTGTTTGCTGCGCCGAAAAGTGTGGTAAATTGTTTGCCTCCGACTTTGGGAAAACAGTAGTGGAGAATTAGGGCGATCTACATTCAGACATAGGCAGACTAATCATGTATTATTAACTTTAAATTAAAGTAGTGTTAGTGCAAAATTTATGAAAAGAGTCACATGTGTGCCGATTTATTAACCCAGCATAACCTAGTTTGACGCAACGTTGTCATCGCGCTTACGAGACTCTTATTTAGATTCGCGAGGCCAAAATCGTTTTTGCACCCTGGATTACGGTTGAGAAAAAACAGATTTACAAATGGGGGTTCGAGAAAAAAACAGATTTATAAATGGGGGTCCGTGGCCCAAAAAGTTTGGGAACCCCTGGTCTAACCTTGTCTTCAAATTTGGAATTTAGTGTCCAATCTTATCTTATATTTTTTCCAAAATCCCTGTACTTTACGACGCAGTTAAAGTATAACTGTATCAAGTACTCTTTAACATAATATAACAATGCTGTATACCACCCAGAAAAAATATATTAAGTTTTTCTTAGAGAGTTAAAGTTCATAAAGGAAAAAGAAAGATATTGACAATCATAATTTGATCTTTCATTATTATAATTAATCATATTAGGATACTATTAATCAGTTAGTAATTTATTAGTTGAATATCTTTATTTAACAAAATATTTCTTTTTTGTATGTATTTTTCTTTAAAAAAAAAATATATATATATAATGATTTGATGGAGGAGTTTTCTGAGACATGAAATTGCAAGGGTGCAAATTTTTAGAAATGCTGCTCAAGTCAGTCTCTCCCAGGGATCAGTTGACCACTGCAGTTAAAAATCAATGGTACACTGCTTGTGCAGCAGGTTATGTCAAATCACTTACAGTTTCACAGGACAGCATTCAGGTCTCTCCATCCTGTTCCCATCACTGAGATATTGCAGGATTGCAACAGCTTGTACGGTTGGATACGGGATCGCACCACGAGTCATGATTTCCCAACAGACAATGCCGTATGACCACTGAGAAGAAGAAAAATCATTTTAAGTTCTTTGACCACGTGCAGTTCAAGTTTCAATGTTATAATGATAGGGGTTTGAATTAGGTTTAAGTTGGGGTTTGGGTTCAGGCAGGATGTAGTTTTCTAGTAGTTTATAGTTTTCAGCGCTTGCTTCAGAGTTACTGAGCTTGTTTCAAACAAACAAAGCTTCTGATTATAGAGACATATGCAAAGTGTCAGCATACAACACGGTTTCTCAACTTGGGATGAGTGATGGTATTTTATGGTTTGCGACAAATAGGGGAAGTACATACTATATTAAAAATACGTAGGCATAGGCAGAAATTTCAGTATAGTTTATATTGTTGATTATCAGGGCACAAAATAACGGCCAGTCATCGGTCAAATGACTGGCAATTTGAAGGCTTTGACAGTCGCCAAAATTTGACGCCGGTCAAAATGATCGGCCATAAAATGGCAAGAATATTTGTGTTTTCAATGCGAAATTAAACGGGACAGAAAATAACTCCATTGTAAAAGTTCGTTTTTCATTCAATGAACGTAAAAGTTCGTTTTTCGAGCGATGAATGTGCTCAATATACTTTTTGTAACAAGCGTGATTATAAAGGAAAATAACATAATCTCTCTGCACGAGAGAATAATACAACTATATTGTGTTAAATAAGCGACCACAATCTTTTTTTTTTTTTCACACAAACTTATTAAACACATAATGTAGCCCACAAACAATACATTGACATAATACAAGACGATTAATCGATATCGAGACCTTTATAATAATTTAGGCAATAGATAAATTCACGGAGTTTCATCATGCTTAAAACAAGCCAGTGGACTTCGTCGCCAATATTTTCAACACAGTTTCTAATCTATATATTGCTAACATTTTGGATTTCACCGACGGAATATTCTTAGCGGCAAATGTTTGTTGTGATCATAATATCGAAGTTCAGCATGCTCGCAAGCCGCCAATGCGCATTATGCGTCCATGTATAAGCACGCTACGGTTTCCCGGTGAATATGTTACATCAATCAAAAAATAAAGCCTGTCAAAATGACTGGCCTCCCAAAATTCCTCCATTGTGCCCTGGATTATGATGGTTCAAGGTATAAATTATATTGTTGATGAAGATATGATTGTTCAAGTTATTGTTCATGATGATTCAAGTTATAGTTTAAATTGTGAATTAACTTATGTTTGTGTTAATGTTTAAAATATTCGTTAGATTATCATTGTATTGTTAAAGATTTCTTTTAAAAACCTTGTCATATTTATTTACTAATAATATTTTTATATTTGTGGGCATCCTTTTTTTTAGAAAAAAATGTTTTTTCAGTCAAATTTTGAGCAAAGCGTCGCACAATTGCTACCAACAGCGACAATGTACATTGTACAAGGTTTTCCTTATTATTATCTTCAAATGCAATAATTCATATGTTGGGGGTACGAAAATGAATCAAACTTTTTCTAGGGATGCGTGGAAAGAAAGGGGTGAGAACCACCGGTCTACATGAATAGTTTAAGAAAAACCTAGGCTTAATCTATGTTGCTCATCATACTCTATCCTGGTTCACAGTTAAAAAAAAATAAATACTCACCACATCCGACTTTTCATCATATCGTCCAAACTTAATACTCTCTGGCGGCATCCATTTCAAGGGAAGTTGAGTCTTCACGCTGCTTGTGTAGTAATCACGATCGAATAAATCACGAGACAATCCGAAGTCGGCAACCTTCACGCACCAGTTCTCATCCACCCTGAAAATATCAGATTTCTCTAAAAATAATTTTTCCTTGAACATTAAAACACTTTTAAAAATACGGTATTTTCGCGTATATAAGACGCACCCATATATAAGATGCGATTTTGACAATTTGTGTAAAAATATTTTTTTCAATGCGAAATTAAACTGGACACAAAATAACTCAATTGTAAAAGTTTGTTTTTCGAACGATGAACGTCCTATTATATTCAATATATTCCTCCTGTTTTCTAACTTAGTGTTATTTTAATAGCAAGGTAAGCTAAATCATGCAGTGTTTTTAAAGCAAATAATTTTACAGGCCAAAGAACAGTTTTGACAGGCTTCGACTGACCAAGCCTGTCAAAATGACAGACCTCCTAAAATTCTTCTTGGGTTTTATTGAAATACACTTACATGCAATTCCTCGCAGCCAAATCTCTGTGAACAAACTTCTTCTCAGCAAGATACTGCATTCCATGAGCTACATCACCACAGAACTTCAGAAGATGCATCACAGTCAGAACCTGTAAAGATATAAAATGTCTCTGTAACAATCTTGTATGCCGGCATATGTAATGTACTATACCAGGGGTTCTTAATGTTTTTCCTGCCATGACCCATTGTCACTCTGCATGATGACACGGTGACTCTCGAATATTTTCTCCAAAAAATCACCATTTTTACATAGTATAACTAATGTTCACTTCACTTTGAATTTTGTACTAACTAAAGTACTGTCAAATAATTTATTTGATTTAAAAGTCAAAAAGTGCTTCAAATGTTAATTTTCTTTCGTTTGATATTTTCTCTATATATTTTTGAAAAAAATGCCATTTCTTAAGTGATTCATTATATAAAGGAAGATATTTTGGCTTAATTAGCCAACCATGCGTGTATGAACAATAAATGCATTGTAAGGCAAGCTAACTGGGCTCCGAAGGCAGAACCCATTTGGTATTTTCTTTCGAACGATGAACGTCCTCAATTTACTTTTTGTAACAAGCAGCATTATAAAGGAAAATAACATTCTCTCTATGCACGCCACTTCTCGCACTTACGCCTCTTCGCATTTATGCAGTGTTTTAAGGCAAATAATTTGACAGGTCAAACAACAGTTTTGACAGGCTTCAACTGGCTAACCTGTCAAAATGACAGGCCTCCCAAAATTCCTCTATTGTGCCCTGCAATCATATGTTGACACTGGTTCACATACGTTATAACCAATAATGCAACTCAAGTTCAATTGAAGAATTTCAATAATACCTTTGTATAATTCATTTCAAAAATATCAGTATTTTTACCCTTTGTTTCAAATACAAAACGTTTATAAACCCCCCACATTAGATTAGACCAAATTGGCTACCACCAACACACTCTGAACTGGAAACTGTGTAGGCGTTGTTCGTGGATAGATTATATTATTTTAACATATAATGGGCAAGTTCTGTTGCCCACGTGAAAAACGTGTGGTGGCCCATTAGTTGGGAACAACTGATGAAGCGCATTCACAATATCATGCAAAGATATACATTTTAGAATTTTTTTTCTTCTACAAACAAAAATAAAAACAAAAAAATTATTAGAACTATAGCTACAATTAATCAATTTCCCATATTTTATTTTTATTTTTTTAATTTTTTTTTATGTATTGTCCACTCGAAAGTATTCTTTAATAGATCCAAAATTGCAAACACATACGCATATAAGTGTATGTATTAAATTTAGATTTATTAGATTTAGAATTGATTCATTTTCTATTTTCATTAAATAATTATTCTGAATAAAAAGGTGTCAGGTTCAAAGGTCAGATAAATGAAACTTTAATTACTATAATGTCGTAAAACTGATGTATACAAAGCCATTATTATAGAAAACAGTAACCGACAATTACAATCTATTTTGTAAACTACTTATGCCCTCCGGGCATATTTTTCTAACTGTGAAGTCACTCAACTGGACATTTATCTAAATAATTTGTACAATATTGTGAATCATAGATAATTATCCAAGAAACATTTATATTTTGGAACTTTAAGATCATTTCCTCATGAGATAGCAACCTGGAAAATGCTGACTCAAAAAAATTGAGAATCATTTATTTAGATTAGTAATCAGTTCCCAAACTATTTTTGCCGTGGAACGCTTCAACATTGTTTAAAAACATGTGGAACCCAAACCTACATTGAAAAACTTGATTAAATTAAGGGTAATTAAGAAATAAATGTAAAAATTCAATGGAAAAAGCAAAATTAATGTAAATTCGTAATTATATATTTTAAATAACCTATTTTCATTTTACTCAGCCTCTTGTGAAGCCCCTTATTTTTTCACGGAACCCCTGGGTTCCACAGAACACAGTTTGGGAACCTCTGGTTTAGACCATGTATTTATTTTGAAACGCATTTAAAAGCTAAGAAACAAATTAATTCAATTGAGAGCATCTGTTACGTGAAACACATTATAGCACATATCAGCTAAATCTATATTTGTTATTTTGTCTATAAATTGATCTAGTGATGAAATGCTGTCACATAAACTTGAGAAATGTCAGAAGGCAGCGTGAACAGTACTGTGTGTGAAATATACTGATCAAATTGTCCCAAGTAGCCTTGGTAAAATTGCCAAGATATGGAAGTTGGAAGCTTTGGTTATTGTTTAAGCTCGCAACTTCAGTGTTGACTTCATAGATCTGTGTCTATTGATTATCCTCAATCAACGATCTCTTTGCCCAAAATATTTGCTCAAGCTAAGAAGACAAACTGTTAGTTACTTGTCAAACAAATAAGTGAGAAGTGTTTCATCATTCTTCTTATAATTCATCAATATAAGAATTTGAACATTTTGACTGATTTATTTACCAAATTGCTTTCTCGGTATCTAAGGAATTTCACAAGTTAATGATGAAATATTTTGCAGTTCTAGATATATGTTAATATATTTGTTAATATAAGCTCTATAAAACTCCTTCAATTTTTTGAAAGAAAAATATATGTATTCTTGAGTCAATAATTTTAGTAATTTTAATCATTTACATTCCACAGTTCTAATTAAGTAATATTTACAAGTAATTAATTCATCTGTTTATCGCTATTTCATGTAATGCAGATACTGCATTTTTTTCAAGTCAATATTATCGGGATATTGTTATTTGTATTTCACTTATTCTGTTCTTCTTATGTTTATTCTTACTTAATGTTGTGACATTGTGTATTTCGTTCACTGTTACAAATACAATCTTCAATTCCCTTCAAACGATAAAGCTCACAATGGTTGAATTGATAAAATATAAACACATTAAAATTAATTGAATGCTTTTAGACCTCAATTACAATTACATGACTGAGAAAATATTCCAATTATAATTAAATAACAAATACCTCTCCATGATCTGCACTTTCAAAATATTTTGGAAATAATTTGTGAAATCGAGAAAGAAATTGTTAAATGTCTCAAAATTGTCAAAATGTTCTTATATTGATGATTTATAAAAAGGGGACGTCCATTAATTATGTCAACAATTTTTAGGTGATTTTTCACCCCTCTCACCCCTCCAACACTTTCAGTGACCCCCCTAATAAAATGATGTAAAAAAGTGCCATTGTCAAACTTCTTCGGACCCCCTCCCCCCCCCCCCCCCTCACTTTTTATTTGACAAGTAACTGACAGTTTGTCTTCTTAGTTTGAACAAATATTTTGGGCAAAGTGATCGTTGATAAGGATAATCAATAAACACAGATGTAATAAGCTTAGCTTTCTGTCTTAAATTAACTTATTCCAGTATCACAATACTGAGTGTTATTAATTCGCATATTTCTTTTTGCAGTCATTTATTATGCTTCGTCTGAAGAAACTAGATATGAAAATCTAGCGAAAGCTTACGAAATAAACTTTTAATTGTGTAAGAACAAGACCATGTCTAGCTCCACAGCTCCAGCTTCACATAGAATAAACATAGAAACTCACATTATTTCCGTCTCTCAGAAAAGTCCTCAAATCTCCGTTCTTCATGAACGGCAGTATAATCAAAGGAGATCTTCTCAAGTCGTCATCTTCAACACAGACTCCGATCAATGAGAGAACGTTCTTGTGGTCGAGTCCTCGCATCATCACTCCTTCTCTAAGGAATTTCTCGATATCATCTCTGTCTTCTAGAGCTGAAAGAAGTGGAATGTTATTTGATTAAACAAAACAATTTTTGAACAGTAAAGTTAATATCATCCGGTCTGGTGTGTTATATGCGCAATATTCAGTGTTGGCTATTGATGATCGGGCAATACTGATATTGAAATGGAGAGTTTGTCTTACCAAGATCTCAGGCATTGGTTTCGGTCACCACGCAGCAGCAGCAGTACATTACTGTCACACTTAACCATTACATAATGGACATTTTCGTTTTAATTAAATGTAGCAGCGGTTAAATTGATTAAAATTCCATGAACGGTTACCAAACACCCTCAACAGCTAAGATTAACCGTTGACTATTTAACAGCACTAATTGATAGACATTTTTTGACCCAAGTGAATTTTCAATTCATACAAGGTTTTCCAAACTGTGTCAGATTCTCTCACTTCAATATGGCAGCGTTGCCTTGCTAATATCCAATACTGGAATGAGTCTGCATTACCAAGGTATTTAGCATTGATTCCGAATACACAGCAACAGTTGATTACTCTCACAAATAATCACTACGTAATGCACATTATCATTTTAAATGTAGAATCGGTTAAATTGCTTAAAATTTTATTAGCGGTTAACAAACAAGTTGACCATTTAACAGTCCTACTTTCAGACTCTTGACAGATTTAAATCAGTAGAAACTAAGAGCTCAAGTGATTTGGGAACACTTTTTCAATTCATACAAGATTTTCCAACCTTTTCAGATTCTCTCTCTGCAATATGACAGCCTTGCCTTGATAATATCCCAAATTTACTTGGGTTGCTTTTGCTACAAGCAGCCCATTTCTATTTTATTTTTATTTATTTCTTTTGAAACACTTACTTATCAAGCTCTTTACAGCCACATCCATCCATGAACTATCTCTCATCCTGAATTTGCCTTCGTGGACTTCACCAAAGTTCCCAGACGTGATCAAAGCCCCAACCTGCAGACGTTCTCGCTCCAAATAACATTCGCTGATTCCTAGTGCAAGATCGCTGTCATACGCATCCAAGATTGGTTTCTCGTAAACATTTCCTTCTCGACCTTTTCCTGCAGAGTAAATGCTTTTATTAATTGAAAGCATGAATCAAAATTCTTTACTAATAATGTAAAATGATAAAACAACAACAGAAAAATAAGTTCCCATTTTTTTTCTTCATTTTCTTTCAAAGTTATGTACATGAGTATACAATTCCTCCTCTTACAATCACTACAATTTTGCTGTCACATCTGATAGTCTAGTCCAGTTTACACTGTAGGTCAATCAGGAGGAAGAATTACTTGAATTTCAAGCGAAAAGAACAAGAAATTAAATTATGATTTAATGATAAAATATGTCAAGAAATTCCGTGCAACAATTTGTTTATCCTTTCTCTATACTCCTTTTTAGTTGGTGGGCTACAAGGATGCTCAAACAAGAATTACGAATCAAAAAAAAATATCACACATTATCATGGTCGTACACAATTAAAAGTTTTATTTGTAAGCTTTCACTGCATTATAACATCTAGCTTCTTCAGACGAAGCATACTAGATGACTGTAAAATTAAATGCATGAATTGGTTATATATGACCAAGTATCTAGGAGGTGAAAATATGTATGTCTGGTAGTTAGAGGCTGGCGTGATATTAAAGCCACTGTCTAGCTGAAGTTCATTATAAAATGAAGTTATCTATTAGGCTTCGTCTGAAGAAGCTAGATGGTATATTCTAGCGAAAGTTTATGAAATAAAACTTTGAATCGTGTACGAACAAGACTATGTGTGATATTATATTTGTTTTCTATAATTCTTGTTTGAGCATCCTTGTGGCTTACGTCACATAAGGATCCAAAATTTGAAGGGATCATAGAGAAAGGAAAAGCGGTTTGCTGCATGATATTTCACAACTCTTGGCAATAAAGATACTTTAATTGAAAAAATCTATAATATCTGATATTTCATCTGATCGGAGCCC
>JAUELA010090319.1:0-10189 GCA_031471845.1 Boltenia villosa | reverse complement strand
AGTAATAATAGCAAATAGTAAAGGCTGTGCTTAAATAATATAGTTGTATCCTATATAATAATATAATACTATTATATATTTTTTTGATTTTGTGAATCGAGGGTAAAGGCCAAACTACACGTACGCGGCAAACTCACGCGTTTTTGGTTTGTTTTGACATAGCCGCGCAGATCCGTATGGAATCGAATTACGCGCGACTATATTAAACAAACAAAAAACGCATGAGTTTACCGCGTACGTGTATTTTAGCCTTAATGAGTAGAACCAAATGAGTATAGCTGGAGTTTAAAACCTAATAATCGCGATCAGTATTGATCTTATCATTGAGTAAAATAGTAAAGACCGTGCTTAAATAATATATATAGTGGTATCTAATATTAACATAATGATTTTTTGTTTCTTAGCAATTCAATGGATGCCGGAAGTGGATGCGAAAGTATGGATTCCCACATATGTTCTCTTGACGAGATGTTCAACGTTTGGGAAATGGTGAGTGGATTGCCTTCTACTTTGGGAGATTGTAGTATTAATTCTCTCAACTCTCCCAAAGATTTTAATATCAATTCTGGTAAACGTCCAGAAGTTGAAATGTCGCCGTCTCGTTTGTAAGGACCTGAATAAAATCGGTAGAGCCCCTGTTGTACAAAATCTCGGAGAGTAGCTTCATAATGAAGCATTATCAAAATGAAATGTTCTATTTACTCTATGACATCGCATTGTCTGTACGAAATTAACATTTTTATTTCGGGAGCTTTCTTCAGGCGAAACATAATAAATTACTTAATAACAAGATTGTTATGACGTTACAATATTTTTGAATCTTATAATTCTTGTTTGAACATCTTTGTGGCTCACGGTACACATCGATCCGCAACTAAAAGGGGGCATAGAGAAGGAAAGGTTAAACGGTATGCCGCGCGACATTTCCAACTCTTAGCATCATTCTCCTTGGGCTTCTATGTTATGGTAGCCCGTAACTCGTGTTACGTCATTGTAAACCATATCCTTATTGAAAGAAAACGAGGAGATTTTTTCAAATCACGACATAGTAGTAATATCTAAAATAGAATTTCAATAATTATCAACATAGAAACAAAGAGAAATTTTCAGACAAGGAAGGAAGGTAGATTTTAAAAAATCGAACATTATATATGAGTATGTTATTATAAATATTGATCACTTTTTAAATAAGTTCATTATAATGCGACTGCGCAGCTGGTAATATGATACCTCTTATTCACCGCATAAGCAGTTTAAAAATGCGTTAGGTATTAGGACATTAAATATTTATTGTCAAATTTAATCATTCCCAACTAACGTCGCTAAAAAGATAGGGAATATTTTGCATATGTCGATCATAAGATCCGATTTCGCACTTCAGATGTCTTAAGATGACCACTAAGTAGGCGCATCGATTGCAGCAATTATGGACTCCCTAATATAGGTTCTAAAAGACAATCATTAACCGATATAATGCAAGAAAGGACAGTAGAAGAATATGCAATTGAGAAAGCATATTTTACGGGAATTAGGCCCGAGAGGGGGAAATAAACTCCAAATTGGTCTTAAATGACGAAAAATGAATAATTTATGATTATCTCGTTCCAAATTTTACCTAAAATCGTTAAAATTAGCAAGCCTTCATGTCACCGGCATATTCGTGAAAATATGGGCCTTATGTGATATAGTTTGCGAAAATGAGTTAGTTATTCAATAATTATATTTTCCCCGAATCCGGGACAATTAGCCAACTGACATTTCGCCATCATTTGCAGAAGGGACATTTTGCTTCAAAAAAATCTTTGTGTGTCACTAACTTTAACCCTTACCCTAACAATAACCCTAACCCTAACTCTTAGACATAATTTTTTGAATGTTGGCGAAATGTTCGTTGGCTAAATATATGGATACCATTTTCTCCGGTGACAACAATCCTATAGAATCCAAATTAAATCGCGTCATCTTCCACGACAGAGCCTATAATGGGTGCTGGGATACATTGGACCCTAGGCGGGGGTTCCAAAGGGGTCCCTGAAGCCAAACGTGCTATTTATAGTTGTCACGGTGCGAAAATTATCAGAACGATATAAAATATCTCTCGGAGGCTCTCTTCACGATATATATGTTGCTTTAACTTGTTCTATAAAATAACAAACATTTCGACGTCGTGCCCAAATAGCAGGAATCTGGTTGTGAATAACTCTCCTCTCCTCGTTGCGTGGCCCTATTACTCGACAAGGACACATTACAGTCCAACGTTACAGCACCCTAGCTGGACTGTAGCATACTCGATGACCATATGTATGGTTCTCATGAACATAGGTCTAATCGAGTCGTAATCGCTACCGTCTCACACAAACATCCACAAAAAAGAAAACACTTGCTTTTGCAGTCATTCATATATCATATATGATCTTATTAGGTTCGTTTTTGACGCAGCAGAGATGAAATAGTTATTATTATGTTCGCTTATTATCATGTAAAAGCATTAATCAAAACTTGAGAAGCTTTATAACTCCTATAATTTTAGGAGTTCTATTACGTTGCTTCAATAATTGTTTGATTATTTTTTCAGTCGAGCTACAAAAGCGATGTCTGGGGATGGTTCCAGGACGACGTGAATCTCATTAAGATGGTTCATACTTGCGATTCTAGAGAAGTTCTGTGGCCAGGATACGAGTGCATTGCTCGGAAGCTTGTGACGTCAAAGAGGGGCGGCCATGTTCAAGAAAGCGCGTACTGCTGCGATAATAGTTCATCTGTTATGATCAAATTTCATTTTTTCCTCACATTTCTATGTTTCTTACTTTCTATATATTTCAATTCGTAATTTCTCATATTTCGCGCGTACCACAATATTACGAAATAATTGCCAATTTAAACGTCAGGGATGGAAATGCCTCATGCGGAACGCCATAAATATAAAATGACGTCATCATAATTATATTGACAATAACTTCATACAATGCATAATTTCTCAATTTATTGCACTTTCGTTATATCGTATAGACATTTATATTGATAAAATCGATGCCTGTAAATTTGCTAAAAATATATATTTGTTTCAAAGCAAAATGGAGAATATCGGATGAAAAATGTTATTTTTACAAGAATATCTTTAGCTTCCCTTTAATCCAATTGGTGTGGAATAATTAAAATTAATTCTCTATATCTAACCACATGAAATAACTATTATTTCCTAGTTTAAACTAAAAATAAATTCATTGTAATTTTATCATTGCTAAGAGTTGTGAAATGCCGTGTAGCAAACTGTTTATCCTTTCTCTATGCTTCCCTCTTAATTGTGGATCCGTATGTGGCGTATGTCACAAGGATGCTCACACAAGAAATATAGAATACAATTATAATATCAGACATCGTCTTGTTCGTACACAATTAAAAGTATTCTTCAGACGAAGCTAGATATAATAATCTAGCGAAAGCTCACGAAATAAAACTTTTAATTGTGTACGAACAAGACTATGAACCGATATTATAATTTTATCAGCGATTTCAATTTTCGTTCTAAAAAGTATTTCTTTATTTTTTGTTTATGTTCATTGTTTTATTTTAAAGTGCTCTCTATGAATGATTAACTTTGATTTTCTTTGTACAAATATAAATTAAAATATCTTTTATGAACACTAAATGGCTAGTGTCTATAATTCTAATATATTATAAACGATAGAGTAATAAGAGATCAATTTAAGTACAACAAAAAAATAAACTACAAAATTTAATGTCAGATTTGCTCCGGGGTCCACACAGTGAACAACAGGCAATGGAACTCAATAATTTAACTTATTGACGTTGATTTTTTTTAATACTGTCAAAATATTGGCAACTAGCCACACTTGGCTACTGACTACTTACCAACCGCGCACAAACAATTCACTGTAAAATGACCTTTTGTAGTACTATGAATAATTATTAATCCTGATTATATTGATTCCTTCACTAGTAGGGAGAGTTGGAATCTCATTCCATTTTGAAAAATGCGAAGCAAACATATATTGTTCCATCACAATAAAAATCAAGATAGTGCCAGTCCTCACAATTTTTTTGTAAGAATATACACAATAGCATAAGGTTAGATTTCTGCGCAGACCAATAACAAAAATCCGAGGGAACATTGGTATCAGGGTCAATAAATCGATGACTGGACCAGGCTGTCCGTATAATTTATAAATGGAGGCGAGATATAATCGAAAATCACCTTCAAAACAACTTATTTTCACAATTATTATCGTAAATTTGCTCCCAGGAGAGAGCGTTAAATGAGTTTGCAATTTATTATGGCGATGCACAATTTATAATGCATAGCAAGAGAAGATCTCCATTCGCCTACTTAATGTTCCTTTCACACTACGATAGATCTACGGTAGATCTATGGTAGAATTACTGAAGAATTGCCTATTTACAAAGTAAAACTACGCAACTGATAATTTGCAAATGCACGACGGTAGTTCAACTTTGCAAATTAGTATTTGCGTAGTTTTACTTTGCAATTAAGCAATTCTTTGTCAGTTCTACTGTGTATCTACCGTAGTGTGAAAGGGCATTATTCGCTCCTTGTTTATCTACATTGTGATGAAGCGCCTGTTCCATTTTACTATATTTTGGCGCTAGAGTCGAAAATTATGTTTCACGCCTGCCTCATATTGTATGCAAAATCTTAAGAAATATTGAACAAACTATAACGAGATCTTTCACGGAGATTACGCATAGGCGCCTGAATACCGTAAACACCTATAATGCGATCTCTTTATGGCAATTTAGAGTATTCAAAGTAGGCAGAGCAGCCAATCATGTCATAAATTATTAAATTCACGGAAGATATTCGTAAATAATTAGTTGGCGGAGAGAATGATGGTGTTTCCTAAATATAGAGATAGCTGCGAGAAAATCCTTTAAGGAAGATCAAAATATTTTCCTTCATCAATTCTGACGTTATTCTTCTCGTCACACTGAATTGGGTTATTTGAGAAATGATTGTCAGCAATTTGGATTATGCTTTGTTCACACCGTTGCCATGGATACATCCGCTGTCCTACAATAAAAATAATCCTTTAATCTGTTAAATTTTAAGAAATATATATAGATATGTGTAAGAATTTAAAATGTTATTATTTTAATACAAATCTTTCCTACTGAGAGTAATAGACTTGACCGTATGGGCGTATCGTTACTTCCAAATATCTATGACATTAGGTATACCTATAATGTATTTTATCATACTTTACTACAATCTATATTTATATTGTGTAATTGTATGTTGCATTGTTATTGGATGAAAAATAAAAATGATCTATTTCAAGAATACCATAACGATGCACAAAATGCAGTAAAAAACGAATCTTTTGTCAGAAACGTCATTTTGTCACCTCCCATTATTCCGAAAAATGGGGAATCGGAGTTTATGTAAATCATAGATATAATTAGTGAAATTATCCATATTTTTAGATGACATTTGCAACTACATAGGAAGTTGTTAGTCCAATTTATTGAAATTTGTGCGACGAGCGTGTGTGTTATAGCAAGGGTGGCAAAACTACGGGCCCGCGGCCACTTATACGGCAGTATAAAACAAGAGCCAATGCAAAGCTATCTTAAAATCTAAAACCAGAAATCAAATGAGAATACTAGATCAGGTGCTTGTCCTCGACCCGCCACTATTAACATAGAAATCCATATTCTCTGACAAAATAAGTCTCGACCCCAGACATTTCATTATGCATGAATAAATTCTAATCCCCTGGAACTAATGATTGCAGGTGTGACACTAATCATGAAAAAAAAATATAAAAGCAAGATACACACTTTATTTTTCATTTGTGGCCCGCGACTTGTGTGTTTAGTGCTGAAGTGGCCCTCAATGTCAAAGAAGTTGGGCCACCCTGGCCACCCACCCTATATCATTCAAGTCAAAATATATACCGAAATAAACATCCTTCAACAAGCTGTAGAAAGGTATATGCTAATAAAAATAGTTTTTCAGTCTTCTTCATTTAATGTTCAGATATGTCATCTGTGCTCGACTAAATGTGCCTGCATGTGATATTACTGTGATTAAGAGAGATCAAACCTATTAGCGATGCATTATCCAATATTCGTCAGATCGAGATACATTATATTTACTTCAAATTAAGAAGTAACGACATTATGCCTTGAATATAAATCACTTAAATTGATATTGAAATGTTTAATGAAGACAGTGCACAAAGGATGATCATTCTGCAAACCACAGAGTATGTAAAATCAATATTATTATAGGCCTAGGCGAAACTTATTATTCTTTCTGCTCCTTTTCTTCATTCATTATGTCGATTAATGATTTCATTACGTCGTCATTGAATTGGTTAGTATTATTTGTTAACAGGCCTTATTACTTAATACAACCTCATTTACACCACTGATGAAAAGTAACACAAATGATTAAATTGTGATTAGGGTGAATCAGATTGATACACCGCATATGTCAGAATGAAATATAATGCAGTGATAATACATACATTTTAATTCAGTTTGTGGTGTCGTGTACAAAATTTGCTAATTTCACCATGAATATAAACTATAGTAACACCTTGGCATACCCACACGATGCACTTTACGATTGTTGATCACTTCACTTCAATATGCCGTGTTTGTTCCCCCTTGAGCCATGGCGTGAGTAAGTGATTGAGAATACTAAACTCCTCGCCAGTACAGAGCGATTTCACGTGACCTTGGTCACGGCTGTCCTCCGCTATCTAAGTTCAGCATGTTCATCTTGCGTCCATGTATAATCCCGATACGGCTTTCAGTGAATCGAGGATAAAAAAAGATACATTCATCAAAAAAATGATAATTATGGTATTGGACTCATTCCATGATGAATATAAACTATATTGACACCTTGGTATACCCAGGAAAGACTGGAATAACATTAGCCAAATTAGGTAATACTAAGTGCCCTCACTGAATGCATGCAAGCGAAATCTAGTAAAAAGAGGGGTTAAAGGTTATATTAATTCTCCAAATTTAAATCCTTTTGAATTTAATAGTAAATATGAAGTTTTCACTGAATGTTTTACCTTCATGTTCAAAACATTTTCGAGCCTTCGGCGCGCATTTTTTAACCTCCATTTATGGAATATTAAAACATAAAAAATGTCACGCACATTACCTAACGACGCTAAGAGTTATGACGTCATTAAATATGTGGTCCCTTTGAACCATATGTCACAGCTCACAAGCCCCGCGCCATCTGCATCGTCATGGGTGTCCCTGAATCCTTAGAATGTAATTCAATGGTAATTGTGTCTCCACTAGCAGAAAAGGTGTCCACAATTTCAGACCTTCTAAGATTGTGTATTTGAAGGGTTTTTAGAAGAAGTACGAGCGTTTTTGAATAAATATATTCGTGTTTAAAATCTCATCTGTCGCAATGTTGCTATAATTGGATATTTTGTTTCGTATTTTTGAAGAAAAATAAAACTCTTTTGTAGTTAGTTTAATTAGCGGCGACATATGCAACTGGACATATAGAGAGAGACACATATTTCGTTTTTTTTTACACCATAAGCAGCACGATCGTTCGCAATATGTTGGATAATGACACCTCTGTATCTCTGTGTTCGCCAAATGGTCGTTTAGTGTTATTGATAGTCAAACAAAAGAAATTAATTACATTGATGAGTGCGACTTCATTTGGAAACCTAGTTGCGGTCGTGTTAATACTGCAGAGAGCTTGTTCCCTTGAGCATTGTTGAACGGTCAATAAAATCCATGCACAATCAGAAAATTCCAAAATAACAAGAACGAAGACGTTGTTAATGATGTAAATTGTAGACATTCAATATTGAAATATTATATTCAATATATTTTATTGGCTGTCCGGTGGCCGAACGGGTAAATCAGTCAGCTGGTCATCTATGCTCACCTAAAGGTCCTGGGTCTACAGATTTATTCAATACTACAGCACATACAGCGTGTACTGTACGTTTGGGGATCACTTCACTTCAATATATGCGTGTTCACTGTTCACCCTTGAGCCTTGACGTGAGCAAGTGACTGAGCACGCTGAACTCCTCGCCGGTGCAGAGCGATTTCGCGTGAACTTGGTCGCGGCTTTTCTTCGCTATCCAAGTTCAGCATGGTCGTATCATGCGTCATGTATAAGCTCGCTACGACTTTCAGTGAATCGGGGGTAAATAAGATACATTGATCAAAAAAAAAAATACTTACGGTGTTGAGTGTGAAAATAAGAATCGTAAACTACAAACATTTGGTGCCGTCACATATTAAATCATATTCGATATACAGCCTAAATGCATTAACACAGCCATCATATTCGATATACAGCCTAAATGCATAAATATAATATAAATATACTTTACATGACTTTGTTAATCAATACACCAATGTGTACGGTTAGGCGAGAGCGAGAGAGACCTTCGTTGAGTTAGGGTTAAGGTTAGTGGAGGTGGGGTTAGGGAACTTGAAATGAGAAAAATAAACATTTCCACGGAGCAAGCCGTCAGAATTTATTTTACCATAAAAAAAGGATGTTTCATTCTCTTTCAATTAATCTTGATTAAAGGTATCGAAAATTGAAAAAGATTTAATAAGGAATTGTCGTAGACAATACGAAATTGGAAACTAGAGATGGATCTGATTTCTCTCATTATTCCATTAATTAATCTTGTTGAAATGGTTTTTCAAGAGTAGAAGATGGACTTAAAGTTAATCATTCAGATAAGCATGGTGTATTTCTCGGTATTCAAGGATTCAAAATCTCCGATTCATTGCATTTGAAGGAATTCTTATATTTTCATTTCACTCTTACTCTGCGATAATCTCTGCGGTTTTAATCCCTGCATAAAATCCAATTCCCTTCTGCTCGACTGATTTAATTCGAGTTTTCAGAATCAAATATTTCTCCATACTTTGCACTTTTAAACAATGTTTTATGTCGATATTTGGAAAATTTGGCGAAAATAGAATGTGTTTGTTTTATAATTAAATTTTGCATTGATTTTCAAATGGCAATGTGGTCTAATATAGGGAATAAAACTCTTTTTCATTTCGATCATAAATTTTCGAATATTGGTCTTGTTGAATGCATTAAAACCCCGTTAATCGACAGCCGGGAATCTGCTTTGATTGAAAGAGATTTTAACAAGGTGTTATTCTGCTGTAAATGTCATAAACAAGTATATTTAACCAATTGAAATTATTTTCGCATATTTCGTGAGAAAACACATAACTTAAACGGTAAAATCCCACTCTCGGACAATGAATTATAAACGCTATTTCACAAGAAAAAAACGAAATGGCAAATAATCTTTGAAAGTATGGCCGAAAATGTTCAAAATGTAGGTTATAGACCAGGGATGGGCAAACTACGGCCCGCGAGGTCTTCCTGTGTGGCCCGCTAACTTCTCGCAAGGTAATGTCAATTTGTGCAGTCCAAGGATATTTCGCAGTCATGTTGCAAACGCAAACACGTTTGCATGAATAGTACTTGCGTTTTTATGTGGAAATAACATTTTGTAAATATAGTTCTTGTTGAATGCGCCCGCGAGAGATTCACAGATGCTCCATGCGGCCCGCGGAGGAAAAAAAGTTTGACCATTCCTGTTATAGACCTTCCTAAATTCTCAAATTAACTCAATCTAGAATTAATTTCAGTTTGGATATAATTTGAGCGAAGAGTGGTGGTTATGGATAATCTCCTTTGGATATTCTACGTTAGTTAGATATTAGAAGTGAAAATTTAATAGCAAAGTTTTGATTAACGATTACAATTTTGGAACTTGTTTTATAATATTTTATTTATTCGTATTCCATATTACGGTAGATCTACTGAAGAATTTCCTATTTACAAAGTAAAACTACGCAAATGCTTAAGGCTGTAATACACGTACGCAGTAAACACACGTTTTTTTTGGTTTGTTTCATTACAGCCGAGCGTATACTTTATTTGCAAAGTAAGCACGACGGTAGTTCTACTTTGCAAATCAACTTTTGCGTAGTTTCACTATTTAAATGAGCAATTCTTCGCCAATACTACCGTACATCTACCGTAGTGTGAAAGGGGCATTAGACGCTCGAATTTGTGAGTCAGCAGTTCCCATCTTCCTAATTATTCTTCTCATTTCTGAGATCATCTCTCCCAAATAAGGAGATTTCTAGCGAGATTCTCACA
>JAUELA010090210.1:0-10191 GCA_031471845.1 Boltenia villosa | reverse complement strand
GAATCGAATTACGCGCGGTTGTAATGAAACAAACCAAAAACGCGTGCGTTTACGCGTACGTGTATTCCAGCCTTTACCATCACATTGAATGACAGGGGGTTGTTGTTATTTCCTGGAAACAAAGTCCAAAGTATCCAAGAACCACACAGTTCTACATAGTTGACTTTAGATGTTGATTAGCCTAATCCCAAACAAGAGACTCAATCTACTGTCATTTTTATTCCAAAGTAAAGATTTTTTGCTGAGATATCTTCAATAATTCTCACATTTCTTTTTAATTCTCTTTAAATTTTGAAAGGAAGTGGGTTCATATTAAGATTCCTCAGCAAACGAACCTTTCCCATGGATAAAACGTGTGAAACTGACTTAAAATTTCTGTGGAAATATGTCAATCAACAACTAAAGTTATTTGTGTTATGTAATGTGTGCAAGTTTTCGCAGTAAATTTTTTTTCAAAACTATGGCCCGCGGGCCACATCCAACCATAAGATTATTTCCGCATTAAATTTCTGTAAAAGCGTGCACATTTATCGATATATTCAACACGTCGTAAATTTAAAAGTTTACGACTCTTGTAAATTGGATTTGTTAGCCACAGAAAACTTGTTTTATTCCCCCCTCTTTCTTTTGTAACTTGCAGTACTTTGCTATTTTGACGAATTTTTTTTAATATTTCCATTAACGTTGTTATCGTCAGCTTAGCATATCATGTGAATTCAATTGATGATTTTGTTTCGCTCAAGAATATGCACTGATTATCAATTTAAACTGCATTGAATTGTCAATAATGCTATTATTCATCGTTTCAAGCATCTTATTTTTTTTATTAGCTTTGTTTATTTAGCTGATTCATATTATTATTATTTGTTTATAAGAGCATTTTTCTCTATTCTTTATTTACTTTATTCCGCGCTACTCCAACAAATGAGTTTCACAGTCGCAGGGGAGCTCGATAAAATTGAAAGACAATTTTACTTGAATTCACAATAAGAGGTTTAAACAAATAGAGGAAGCAGTGTATGTTACAAATCTTACAAAAACCAGACCCAGACTGTTTTATTTCCAGTTTATTTACTTTCTATTTCAATTTCGTACGGTTAATGATGAATAATTGCTGTTGTTGTTGTTATAGTGCTCTTATATAATTGTAATTTATAGTGTTTTGTAATGGTTTATATATTAATTTCTCATTATATTGCAATTAACATCAAAAGGTGTAAATTTCTTGTGAATAAAATAATAAAAAAGATCTGATTAAGTTTGGCTACATCGAATCATAGTTTTCAATCCATAGACATGTACTTCAAATTGATAAAGGACGATAATGCATTAAATAATATGTTTCCTTTTTACTACTTCATTGCACAGATATGGTAGCCATAAATGAAAAAGATATTTCATTCTGCATTCACCATTGAAGCAACTTTTCATGAGAAAATTAATTTTACTCAATCTATGTAGGCCCCCTCAGAGGCGTAGGCCCCAGGTCTGCTGCCCATAAAGCCCATGCCTTAATCCGGCACTGGGTAGATTGTATCGAAGTACCTAATGTCCCCAGTCATGGGATAATAATTGTGGCGGTAACGCAAACATTCGCTTCTCTGCGCCCGGTCTGCTAAGCTATCACGTACAGGTAATATAAACGCAGCCCTACTTCGATAAACTCTTTGATAAAACACTTTGTCCCTTTGTACTTTTATTCGCCGAACAAATTACTTTAAGGTCTCTAACACGATTCTAAAACTGTGTGTTAACTGGGTAATACAAAAACGAGAATGACAATTGTAGCGCCTCAGGGTAGTTTAATTGAGTTCATGCAAAACCCGTTTCATATTGTTTAGAAATATCGCGTGATAATTATATTTACGACATTTCGAGAATATTTCATTTTCCACTTATAGACGAGAAATTAATTTAGTGAATTGGCCTCTGGTTATTAAATACTGAAAGTAAACTACCCAAATTCTTTCCAAAGAATAATTGTACCGGATTGTTGAGTGTTATGCGATACTTATTGGCATATATGCTAAACTTTTTAAATAATTTTGTGTACTGTAATCATTTACTTCTGAAATTTTATAAATAGTTAATGCTGATCGTTGCAACAATTTGTATAAATTGATTCGAGCTTTAATAAAACATCTTGAAAACAACGATTGATTTATATTTTATTTTAAACAAGGCACAGAATAAAAAATACATCCCAACATTCAGAGCTTAAATTCGTGTTCACACGTTTTCAATTCACGTAGTCTTAGGTTTGTATCTGTAATTTGGACTTTTTACTTTAAAATATGTATATGTCGGCCTATAATTCTAATGGCCCCAACAGTCCGTATTAAAATAGAAACGATCATCACCGCACACCATTTCGCACAGCCGATGGACTGTAAACGGTTTAAATAGAAACGATCATCAAGATTTCGAACTACTATCTGACTTTAAACAGCGGCATCAGCTGATCCAGTAGTGGCACCATAACACCACACACTAGTATCCTGAGCACGACTAGTCGACCGTATCGTTTCTCTTTGCCGAAACTTCACTCATTTCTGAACTTAGCAGTCTAATGAACGCTACCTTATGTTGCTATCAACATTTCAGTTTTGGTACGCTGAGGTAGCAATTTTTCAATAAGAATTAGTTTTTCTTGAGCTGTTTCCGCTTCTATATATTGTGCACCGACATATGCGGTGTATCGTATGTGATTGCGAACTGCAGGTTGTTTCTGGTTGATGACGGGTTGATTCCCAGTGACACAATATATAAGAAATGAGGATCGTTGCTAGTCAAGTATTATGTATGTATATCATGCATTGTCAGATGATTATACGGGGTATACAGCGTTCATATACTTTTTCAATTTCCAGATTTCAATGTTCGAAGAGACATTAATTAACTTTGTCGAGTGTATAAGAATAAAACTTTAATGTTTGATTAGTTTCCTTACGATCATAAATAATGGTAACAAAATAACCGTTATATAAACAACACAGGGACTTGCAATCCACCCCTTCAGGGTGTCATCACTGATGTATAATAAATGTACCGGTGTCACAATGAAGGCAGTATAAATATCATTACAATTTAAGCTTATTGTCACCGCGATATTGTTCAATCAGTATTGATACATAGAAATAAATGTCTATTTGCTCCTCGTGTTGCGAAATACGGAATCAACACCACTCGGGAAGTCCGGTGTTGTTTTTCGCATTTAAGCCTTTAGTGGCGTTCCGATTTGCTCTTAAGCTAAACTGAAAGTGAGTACGTAGCATGCAGCGTTAAACAGCACAAGATAGGCTGGTAGAAACTAAAGGAATCAGTTGGAGTTGTAAGATCGCTGAAGTAGTCTATATTTCCGAACTTGTGAGTGTCGTATGAATGCATATTCAAATAATATATCAGTTATTATTGAAGGTATAAGTTCGCATGAAGTCATATATTCGCACAATATGTGACGCATTTTGCTTTGATTAGACAATGACCATTAGATACAAAGCGTTATACCAGTCACAGCTGCAATATTTTTTTTGAAATTAATAAGGAGTCTGCGAAGAATGACTTAAAATTCGAAGGACAGAGGTAAGTTCGGCGTTTTTGATTGAAGACTTCTGGTTTTCGATTGAATACACAAAAGATATGTGTGTGTTTGAAAGAACAAAAAGGTTTCTTTGTTTATCATCGAGTCGTGCGATACGAGCGAGATCGTGATAAACAATTCTGCTCACACAATCCTTGCTGAATTTGAAGCATAGGCATGACTAAAATAATCACAAATGTCAAAATCGAATTATTCACCAAAGAGACAGGTTAAACCTATTTCAGGCGTTGTAATATGCGTATTAATGGCTGCAATGTCCTTTGGCATATCTGTGTGGGTGGTTGAGAAGAAATACGACTTAGTGAACTTGAATAAAGTGAGAACGAACTTGAAATGCAGCGAAGCATATGCATCAAGTAGCTGTAGAGATTGGTGAGCATTTGAATGCTCAAATATAGGTTTGCAATACCTCAATGCATTCAATATCATTCCACTGCGACTCAAGGTAATGAAAATTTAACGTTGTATGTTTTGGAAGCGGTGAGCTCATAAAAAAATTAAAAGCAAAAGTGGCGTGACCAGACCTATCCCCCTCCACAGCTCTACGTGTATCCGACACAATTCATTCGTTGCCTAAATCCACCTGCAGACTGAACGCATATATTACCTTGGATAACAAACAAAGAAACGGCTGCTCTCTACTTATCCTTTTTTCCTTGTCCTTTTGTAAAATTTATATAACGCTATAATTCCAAGGACAATGTACAGGAGAATCAATGTTTTCAACGATGTATTACTTTTGCCTTGTAGCAGTTGTAATTTGGACTGTCAGCTAAAAACCATTGAAATCACTGTTTGGACTAATGACTATTTGAAGAGTCTGAGATCTAAGCAAGGACCTGGAATGATTCTCCTCAAATTTCGGGCATAATGTTCCTCTCCTTATGTACCACAATGATATATATAATTTTATAAGTAAGCTATAAAAATGTATTACGCCATGATTTTCAATTCACATCCACCTGCAGTGTATCGCTTTGCGTTTAAATCGTTACTCATTCAAAATTCCCGTAAGAACGAATGTAATAACTTTGGAATGAGTATTTTGAAATTTGACATTACGCAAATAAAATGAGAATGTTGTGTAATAGTACGACGTAATATTCACCGCCTCAATACTTTCAATACTGGAAATAAACGCTTTGGTTATTGGATGGAAGATTCGAGCATTTTGGTTTATTGAAAGTCAGTGAACCCAAACGTTTAAATACCTCCTACCGGCTCTACGTGAAAGACAATGTTGGGCCACTTATCGTAGTTCAATGCTAGGAAAACTTTTCTACCGCGAAATGAATGTAAGACACAACAATGTAACAATATGAACGAGCAAACACGTGCGAAACATCGCTGGTGGTCCAAAGGTCGTTTTTCTCGAGTTTTACCCCATTTGCTAATTCAACAGAGGAATGGCGTAAGTTTATCACTGAGGTGTACCATACGAGAAACCGTTGCGCAACGCAGAGCAAATACTGTATCCAACACCTCTTGGGGAATTCCGAAATTGTTTTAAGCCTTTAGTTGCGTTCCGAATTGCTCATAAGCTAAACTGAATTAAGTGAGTACGTTTAGCATGCAGCGTAAAACAACACAAGATAGGGTGGTTTGTAGAAACTGTAGGAATCAGTGGGAGTTGTAAGATCGCTGCATTAGTATATATTTCCGAACTTGTGAGTGTCGTATGAATATTCATATTCAAATATTCCACCAGTTAATATTATTGGAGCTATAAGTTCGCATGAAGTCATATATTTGCACAATGTGTGACTCATTTTGCTCTGATTACCCAATGAGCATCAGATAAAAAGCGTTATACCAGTCACAGCTGCAACATTGTGATTTTATTTTAGAAATTAATAAGGAGTCTGTGAAGAATGACTTAAAATTTCGAAGGACAGAGGTTAGTTTGGCGTATGTGATTGCGAGATTTGTAGTAGTAATTTGACGGTTGCGCCTATGGAATATTTGGCATTCCGGGAGAATGATATGTAATAAAGCAACGTGAAATTCACCTCATCGCCACCTTCATTCATGGAACCAAATTATTTGTATTGTGATGACTTAGTGCAAACATGTTGGTTTATTGAAAGTCAGTGGACGTGAAGTGAAGCCAAGTATACGTTTCTAGTCACGTTGATACCGCCGACAAGTTCTACTTCTGCCTTTTGTTTGAACAAGAACATCCGTAATAAATAGAATAAAGTGAGACCACCGATTTCTAACGTTGAAGCTTTCGAAAGCATGCGAATCAGAATCAATTCACATCATTTTATGCAACTATTTATCCTAGGATAAATAATTTATATTAAATCTATGTTATTTTCACAGTTTTTATGATATTTCATAGTAGTGAATTTGATAATCTTGATTAAATTTTTACGCTGTGAATTGAGCATGTCAGACCTCTCGAAATTTATCTTCATCGCCACGACTGTTTCTTATGTGGCATGTCAGAACTGCAAGGAAATTGGACCGGTAAGTGTTTATGCTAATTTGGGATCAGTCACGTGGTGATCAGCCGAAACCATTAGGATGAATCTGTAATAAATTGCAATATATTAAAAAAACGTACTTTTCAGGGAATGCCATGCGGGGAGCCTTGTGGGTCTTCAGTATACTTATGGGACAAGGGACCTTGAGGAAAGTGTGAGGCGGGCGAGTATTATGATTTCGATCTTTTGAAGTGTATGATGATATGATATGTTTTAATTTGAGAAAAAGCGACGCACAGGTGCATATAATAGACAGGTGACCGTATCTGTAAAATACATTAATTAACTCAGGTATACATCACCAACAACGACAGAACAGCAGCAATCTACGACCAGTTTTAAGCCATCTCTACCGGTTTTCACACAAAGAGTTATGCGTCCAACCATGGCGACACAATACACAGGCACGTCGCCCATTCAGAAATCAACGATCATGTCTCCGTCGACTCTGCAAATCTATATTACCAAGAGAAGTAAGTGTATGTTTACACCAAAGTGTTGAAAATCTACGTTGATAAGCAAGTAAATCAAAGTGTCTATTTTAGATGATATCATCTCCCCGAATACGTCGATATCACTCGATGGCGGAATTGTGATTGGTCTGGTCATCCTTGCCGTGATCTTAATTATCTCCTTTGCCCTTTACCGCTGCTGCTCTAAACGCAAGCAGAGAGACCAGTCGCAGGCCATTGACGAAGAGTTGGGAGTTGAACTTGTTCCTCGACGTACTGATCAACCTGCGAGGAATTCTGATGAAGGGAGTGAGGCCGAAGACGATGACACGTTTTCTAATCAAGATGAAACTTCGCCAAATCTTACCGCTAGCAATGGCGGCCCTAAAAAATTCATTCGAAAACTATCCGAAATCGGACGCTTGTGATTGAATTCGGAGGCAGTAATTTTATATCTAATTTTCGTTTGAATTATTAGTTTTTTTTTTACAAATTTTAAGAAATGTTTTGTTCCAATTTAACTTCCCACTTAACTAACTAGAAATTATTTCAACTTTGAACTCATTTCGTACGTCATATTGTAATATGTTAGTTTGTCAAATACACACCTGTGGTTCACGATCTTGGCCTGACTCTGAAATGTACATTTACAAATATTAATTGATTACTTATTCTGCAATGGAAATTAAGAATTTTTTTCAAGTTAAAGTATTAAGTTTTATTGACGACGAGTTCACGCCTGTTAAACGCCCCAGTACAGAGCCAATAGCGAGGAAGGTTAAAACAGGTTAAACAAGCGTGAAGACTTCTGCTTTTCGATTTAACTAACACAAAGTAGGCTATGTGTGCGTTTAGAAGAAGGGAAATGCCAAAGAACAAAAAGAATTCTTTGTTCATCATCGAGTCGTGCGATACGAGCGAGGTCGTGATAAACAATTCTGCTGACACAATCCTTGTTGAATTTGAAGCATAGGCATGATTAAAATAATCACCAATGTCAAAATCGAATTATTCACCGAAGAGAGAGGTTAAACGGATTTCAGGCGTTCTAATATGCGTATTAGTCGTTGCAATATCCTTTGGCATATCTGTGTGGGTGGTTGAGAAAAAATACGACTCAGTGAACTTGAATAAAGTGAGAACTAACTTGAAATGCAGCGAATGCATTCCTTAAAAGGATGCCGAAGCATCTGCATCAAGTAGCTGTACAGATTGGTGAGCATTCACATGCTTATTATTTCTCCAATATAGGTTTGTAATATTTCAATGCATTCAGTATCATTCCACTGCGACTCAAGGAAATACAAGGAAGCGCAAGGACCAAGTAACTTAAAAAAGTATATATGAAATCATATATAATACATTGCCTGCTACATGTAATACATATCAAGCGGAACCATTGCTACTGGTGACCTCATAAAAAAGAATTAAAAAAGCAGAAGTGGCGTGATCAGAGACATATCCCCCCTCACACCTCTTTTGGGGCATTCAACAGCGTTCATTCGTTCGCTCATATAACCCGCAGACTGAACGCATATACCATGGATAACAAACCTTATGAATTGTTGCTCACAACTTCCCCTTTTTTCTATGTCCTTCATATACTGTAAAATTCGAATGTAAATATACAGGAGAATCAATGATTTCATGAACACAACCGGTAATTACTTTTGCCTTACAGTAGTCGTAATATGTACTGTCAGCTAAAAACCGTTGAAATTACTGTTTGGAGTAAAGACGATTCGAAGACTGTATGAGATATAAGCAAGGACCTGAAATGAACCTCCTCAAATTTAGGGCGTAATGTTCTCCTACTACACAGATATATATTTATATATATAATATGCATAAGTAAGCTATCAACAATGTATTACATCATCATTTTCATTTCACATCAACCTGTTTGTTAAAAGCATAAAATATCGATTATATTAATGGTTCACCGTTAATCAGTAACTCCAGCAACCGCCTTTGTAATAATATTTGTATTCAATTGGTCTATTCTTTTTTTTCAAATAACGAAAACGCGCGAGATAAAATAACGCGGGATAGCCGTTCCTATTTAAATTCATTCGCAGTATGAACGACCTTGAGCGCGTTACAATCTGTTGAGTTGATTGAATGCAGACGCAATGTCAGGAATTATTTCTGAAAAGAGCGATATTTGCAAAAAATCTTGTAGCGTTTCTAGTTGCCTGATAGTAGTATTTATGGTATGCAGTATAGCAGTATGGATAAGTAGTAATAACAACAGGAAAGAATATTTGAATATTTTGAATGACATTAGCACTGACTTAAAATGTAGATCATGTGTTATATGTACAATTCCACGATCGAACATATGTTCACAATGGTGAGTTATGAGTGAAGAAATTTGCTAAGAGTTAATTGTGAAATGTCATGCAACAAATGTTATTCAATCCTGGGACAGTGCGTAGCTTGGGCCATAAGGATGCCCTAAAAAGAATTATAGTATTCGACATTAAATGTCTGCCCAGTAAAGCGTTAACTATAGTAACGATATTGTGTTTGTATTAAGTCGATGAAAAGGATTATTACAAGGCAAATGAGCACAAACTTGCCTTCAAAACAGATTTTTTCGAAAATTGAGATATCTCAAATTTTGGTTTGAATATGTTATCAAAGTGAAAATGAAATTCCTGATTATTTTAGTGTGGACGGCTATACGATATAAACTAGTTACTAGACCATGTTTAGCGTGGGAACATGTCAGGTGTTCAAGTGGCGTATCCCCACCCTATTTGTGAATGTCAACATGGTTAGAAATAAAGTGGTATTTAAACTATAGGATATTCCATTATGCTTTCAAAGGGCGCCTGTTTCGTGTCTGTGAAGTACTTCTGACAAATAATATTTTTTCAAATGATTTTTCGGCAACCACTAATTGTAGCCATAAAATGGATAATATGGGAAGTTTTAAAATCCTGCTATTCATCTCAGCACAGAAAAATTAAAGCTTGATATAAATTTTCTTGATATGCAATCGTGATATGATATGGAAAAGGGTTCTCTGTCTGTATATGTTTCGTTCAATTGATAGCGTTCAAGAGAGAGGTTAAAAACGCTCAAAGGAGCGTAAAATAATACTCCTCATTTGACATTTTTGGTAATGCCATATGTTCGCCATATGAACAAATATCAGTTATATCCCATTATTTCTATAGATAAATATCGATAGATATCCACTCTGGTAATTCTCTATGTTTGACGCATTTAATTGCTTCCGATACCCTGAGAATTTTAAACTGTTACTCTGGTAGCCCATATGGTAGGGGTTCCCTATCGGAAGTAAAATGTCACCTAGAATTGATTCTGGATTTATACAGACAGACATACAGACAAAGAAATAAACAAACTATTTAATTATGAACGTTTTTTGAATAAATATTCAGCGATATAAAAAAGTAACAATTATTTTCCTTTCAAAATTTTTCCTTAAATTCATTGTCTCAACTTTTCCACAATTTATTGAATTTTGGAAATCTTAACAGCACAAACATTCGTCAACAATGCGAGGATAGGGGATGGAATTTTGTCACAAACATAAATCAAAAGTGCATGAACGACCCACTCTTCTTGAACCACGCGAAGAATGTAAGCATAATGTTACGTATAAAAGCACAATACT
>JAUELA010090099.1:0-10191 GCA_031471845.1 Boltenia villosa | reverse complement strand
GAATCACATAGTGAAATAATAATGGTTCAATTGATTTTTTACATGTGTAAGGTAGCCTATATCATAAATACAATGTCAAAAGGCTGGAATACACGTACGCGGTAACCGCGGTAAATTTATTGTTTTCACTTTTTCTTACCAAAATGAGAACAAAAATATCGCATTTATTCTGTGTCCAATGAGCGCAGTCTTCGGGGACCGCTAGCGAGAACTTTTTTCGTATAATTGTTTATAGGATTGTGCTGTTTTGATAATTGTATCTATGTTGCGTATCACATACTCGGACAATATAAGGTATATTCAAGACAACTGTTGTTTTACTGATGGGGGTCTATCGGCTCTCCGCCGCGGACTGAGTCTCTCAGTGAAATTTGAATTATAATTCCATCTGTCCTTCGCTTTCATTATTTTAAATATACAATATGATATTATTAATCAATAATCAACGTGAAAATATATATATATAGATTAGTTTGTCATGAAGGACAGTAATATTTCTGTTTGTTTTATCAAAATAAGAATGAAAACATTAAAAGACTAGTTCGGTTAGCGCTGTTGTGCGAAATAAACAAAAAATGATTATTTTGTATCTGAGCAATACAAGTACCATTTTTCAATGAATTCAACCATTATCCTTGAAAAGTCAAATTTCATCTGTCTCCATTTTCAAATCTGATTCTGGTTTACCTATCTCAATATGTGAATAATGCTGTTGTTAAATATAAGTCAGATCATAATATAATACACAAGTCTGTAAAACCTATTAAAAAGAGTATATTGCAACAACAAAAATGCACTTGACAGTGAAATTATACTAAGCCACCAAAATATAAAATGACATTTTAAAAATTTCAATGATTGAAACAAAAATAAATGCAATCCAACTACAGGTTTGAATGATAGATATGTTATACACATCGTTAATGTGTGTTTTAGAGTAACGATTCAAAGAGCTTCGCTGACTAAATGATTTATCACAAAGTATGCAAGAGAAAGTTTTCTCCTTAGTATGTGCTCGCATATGTATTTTCAAGTAATAAATTCTTGCAAAAATTTTAGGACAAACTTCACAAGTAAGAGAAAAATTCATAGGCATGTATACGAACTTGATTTAACATAGATTGCTTGCTTGAAAATCCTTCACCACATGCAAACAACTTCTCTTTCATGTGTACTTGGATATGTCGAATCAAATGAGCATGGCGTGAATTTGATTAGTCACAAACCTCAGAGGGATAAGATTTTTCCTTAATGTGCAACCATATTTTCTTGTATGAAAATGTCTTTTGTGTGCACTCGAAAGTGTCTGTGTGACACCTGACTGAAATTTTTATTACAAGTTTCACAAGAATAAACTTTCCTCTTCTTTGTATGTACTATACCATGACGAGTTAGATTGCTTTGTAATGAGAAAGTTCTCTTATATATAGCACATCAGAAAGGTTTTGCTTTAGTATGAACTTGTACATGATTTGCAATCTCCCCTTTTCTCGCAACTGCCTTATTGCAAATTTCACATACAAATCGTTTTTGCTTGGTGTGTACTAAAATATGTTGTGTCAGAATTTAAGATTTATTGCAGATTTCACAAGAGAAAAATTCAACCCGTTCATTTAAGTGAGTTGGAATATGACGAGTCAAACTTAGTTGATGTCCAAAACTTTTATCACACACCCTACACGAGAATGATCTCTCTTTTGTATGTACACGTAGCTGTGCTACCAGATCTGCTTTTCGTAAACATCCTTTATTGCAGATCTCACATGAAAAAGTTCTTTCACTGTCATGTTTACTAATATGTCTCTTGTTTCGAAATTCTTCATCACACACTTCACAAACAAACATATTTTTGTCATCACGTTCCTGAAGACTGTTGAATGGAGTTGAATCATTTCCAACATTGAATTCTGATTTTATCGAAACCCAAGGATTTGTTTCATCAAAATCACTTTTTTGTTTAACTTTGATCATCATACATTCAGCCTTTTTTAATGAATATGATGGAAGATCTATTTTGAGAATGGGTAGGAACGTTTACATTTACCCTAGATTCCGACCATGTCAAACTCGGATAGTGGGAAAAGATATATAGATAGATAGATATTTTATTTTTGGCACATATAAAATTTCTAATACACAAAACAGAGAAAAAAATCAAATTCAATTATAAGAAATGAAGGTGCTCTGCACCGGCGAGAAGGTCAGCGTCCCCAGTCACAGGATCAGCGGTGCAGGTGCAGCCAGGATTTGCACCATGAACCTCTCAGTTAGAATCAATGACTAGCCAACGGTTTTACTCATTCGTGCACCCGACAGCCACCAACTACATATAACTTTTCCATGCGTATGAAATACCAACAATGGAATTCATGATGGTCATTAAGTAGTAAAACTCCAGTGAATTGTCTGTCTATTGGAGCGTGGGACCCGCACTACTAATCGATATATAACATAGTTGGGGTATAATATATAACTTTTTGCCATTTTTCGTCACGATTCGGTGCTTTTTCAAGATACAGGACACATCATTGGAGGATGACTCATCAAGGAATCACATTATTTTGAAACATCGGCGGCTAATCTGAAAGAAAAAAATTGACACTGAAACAAGATGAATAGTTGCAATACTGAAATTCATGCATGTCATAGGTATATAGTATTCAGTGGTTATTCGTGGAAATTTTGCTGTCCTGTAGATAACGGTTTGATTCAGCTCTAAGGAAACCATGTATTAATCACATTCAGATTACCTGAGTTACCAGTTACCAGGCTTCATAATTTAAGAAGTGAAGAATGATAATATTGCTATCGAGTCAGTGCAAACGTAAGTCGTGTTTGTAGACTAACATCCACCATATTGGTAAATACAGACACCTTATCAATCTTATTAACTAAGATCTCTTTCACCAGGTCATGCTTTCGAGTTAAATCGGTTTGGGTTTAAATTTACCAAGTGTCGCACAATATTCTTCATCAAGATGGCAATCGTTCAAATATGTGGTGTCTGACTCGACGGCCGAGTGGTCGTGCTACCGCCCCACCAATTATAATGAATTTTTATATTAGAATGAAATAAACAAATTATTTCTTCTCTTGTTATGAATGCAGCATGCAACATTTTTACAGAACATAACATTTCATATTTGGCACCTTACAATAGAACGCCTACCTGGACCACACTTTGATAAACAGAACATTAAAAGCAAATTAGCATCATGTAACAGTGAAGAGGAGTCATTTAAACTGACCATAGCAAATAAATGAGTTACACTTTCCTAGTGCACAGGACCCATGAAAATTGCAATGTAAGGAAATGTATAAAACACAAATTGCATCAACACACTTTGTTTATACCTTTCTTGTTCAAATTGTTAAATTGTCACAAAAGAATGTACAGTATTTATTTTTTTTTATTCACAAGCATCAGTGCACTTCTGAACAGTTTTTGTCAAAACAAAAAGGTTTCTCTTCAGTGTGTAATCATAAGTGGTTGGTCAGACTTCATTTGATGGCGAATTCTTGATTGTAAATTCCACAGATGCAAATTCTTCCTTTGTATGTACTCGAATATGGATGGTAAAACTTCCTTCATCTTAAAATTACGACAGGGAAATTAAAAGAACAGTAATCGGCAGGACGGGTAGCCTCATTTTATTAATTAAATCAACCTAACTCTGTAAAACAATGTCAAACATCACATGTCAATCAATCAACCAATCAAATGGAAAGATACACAGATAGAATTAACAAAGTAAGATCATTGATCTTCCTTCATAAATATTTAATTTAATTTCCTCTCTGATAACATTCTAAAGAAATGCGCAGAAATTTCAATATTTTTTGTTTAAAAACACATATTTTATGACACATATCCAATGATTATTATGCGGAAAATATTAGCATTTTATTTTGTATGTTTATACATACGCTTTGATAGATAATCCTTTCGTGCAAATCTTTTGTTACAAACTTCACATGGATGAAGTTTTTCCTTACTATGTACGAGTTGGATTAAATTTGCTTTTTGTGAAAAGGCTTCACTTCACAAGAAAACAAGTTTTCCATTGTATGAACTCTGATGTGATGAACAAGGATGCCTTGATTCATTACAACGCATGCAAGAAAAAGGTTTCTCACGGTTTCCTACGAATTTCGCAAGAAAAAGATTTCTCTTGAATTTTTGCGTTAAAACAAGCAACTAGAACGATTTATTACATAACAGTAATCCGGTTTAAAATAGCTTTTTCAGCGCCGTATAACCCGAATTGACACTGAAGTCATGCATTTCTAAAACTTTAGAAATGTAATATTTTATGCAGTCCCCACATGACAACATATTGACATCTTGAGAAGAAACATTAAAATCAAGAACAATATCTAAAAAAAAATAACATCAAGGAAAACTTATATGCACGTCTGTAGGCTATTTCAAATATATTATATCAAAGGAATGAAGGATATCGTACAAAGCATGTGCAAAATATATGTAATGGCACTAGAAAGCAGGACCTTCATGCTATAATGTATATAATTCGTTTCTATTTATGTGCATAGGCAAAAGTGTAATCTTCTCGACCAGTGGTCTTTCTCTTGATCGTTGCAATAAGCATTCAAGCGTGAAATGAAATTGAAAAAAAAACGAAAAAAAAACGCCAAATAGGTCCCAAAATTTTAAAATATTATTCCCTAATCGAGAAGCAATGATCCGCGATATGACGCAGGAGTTGCGGGCGCAGCGTGTCTGGCGCCGCCAAAAGATCCAAAGCGATTTCTTCTAGCGCTGTTTTTTTTCAACTTTTTAAGAAAAATACATATCCAGAGTGTTGTTTCATTAATTAATTACTCTAAAATTCAATTTAAAACAAATAATTAATATATTTTAACATATTCGATTAATAGAATAGTCAATCCAGGCCCAGAGTAGTCGTCTGTAACGTGACAGCAGACACTGAACTCATCTGTTTTTTATCAATGTATCATATTTACTCTAGAATTCACCAGAAAACGTAATCAGGCTTATACAAGACACATGATGCGACACATGCTGAATTTGGATGGCGGAGCCAAGCATGCACCGCTCTGCACCAACGAGGAGTTCAGCGTCCTTAGTCACTTAGTCGCATCAAGGCTCTGGGGTGAACACAGCATATATTGAATTGAAGCTACCAAAAAGCGTACAATGCATCGTGAAGATATAGAATATATATGTGCAGATGGCAGAAATATTAACCCAGTTTGGCCACCAGACAGCCTATTTTTTCAATCAACGTCAAAGACCTGATTAATGTTCAGGTTGTTACGGTAAAAACCGTCGCAACCCGCCACGAGACATTTTCTTTTCAGGGAATTTATAGCTCTGTAAAAAATATACCTTTGTTATGAAATTTTAATTATCATTACATGGTAATAGTTATTAAACTGTTATCTCCAAAATACCCAAAATTCCCTATAATACCTGATGTTAACACGAGCGAATTATATTTTTGAGACATCATCACTCTGCTCCAAACTTTAACTATTGGAATTGGAAATTCAAGTCCATTTACTATCTCTTAATCCAGTAAAACTACACATGTAAATGTGTCAACGGCTCTAGGCTAGATACACTAGAACCCACAACTCTTACTAACACTCTATCTTCACAGATCGGCGCTTCTCAGATCGCGCTATGTCAACTTGCCCGGATTTTCATTCAATACTTCATACTTCACACATGAAACAAGGCGGGAATACAAAGCGCAGAAATAAAGCTCAGACTTCATATTATGCGAGTTTCTTTGATGTAACAAATTTCGCGAAGAAAATATTGTTGCACATTTTTTCAATTAGGTTGACGAAATGTTTACTTTCTGCTGAATATTTGCTTTCATAGGGTTTGGATTTGGTTTAAGAAATAATATATGACAAATTTTTATTCCATTTGTTGTTTTTTCTCTCGTCTTTTGTCATTTATTCACTTTTTTTGAGACCGACATGCTACAGTGCTGTTGTTATGTGAAGGAGAATAAGAAGGCTACGAACTCGCATGTGGAAGATGAATGTCAGTACTGCTCACGTCCGATTGTATTCAGCGTTTTCGCCGGTGAATCATGCTGCGTGTAGTTATAGCAACTAATACCAAAAATAAGACTTGTAGGGACACCGATAACAAATAGTCACTTCAGCGGTGATATTAAACGTGATTCGCCAGCGTAAAACGGTGGATGGAGAACTGGTATACGGTAGTACAGGGCGACAGTAGGAACGGCTACCATTATCCGGAATCATTAAAAAAATACTAAATATTTTGCAAGAGTTTTATTTAATACTTTAGTCTATCATCTAAACCTCCTCCCTAATCAATACTGAATTTAATTGGTAAACTTCCACTTGTCTCTGCTACACTCTAAATCACATGTTCATTACACACTGTTAGGGTTATGGCTTAGGGTAGGATTAGGGGGTGTCTGGAGTTTTCGGAATCGAGTAGATATGGAACACACTGGCACTTTCGATCGGAAGAAAACACAGCAGCAGCAGCAGCAGCAGCACAGCTTTCAGCGAAGTCGGCAGACGGGGGAGAAACGGGAACGACGTCGGTTTAAAATTGTTGGATTCGGCACATTATTCCTTTTAGATATTTGACATTTTTAATAAATTTTTTGTAAAAATAATAAAATATTTCGTTGGATTGAGTGTGTTTGGTTAAATTGAATTTGATTTCAAAATATTGAGTGATATCTCCGAGATGCTAATAAACCAATCTTCGATTCAGCTTCAGTCCGATTATCCAATCTCCGATCATTTGCACTCGCACTGCCAATCTACGATTTAGCGCAAGCCCAAATCTCCGACAAGCTTATCTTATCATTATTCAACAATAAATACCATTACATTTAACCATTACTACTAACACTATTACCATTACTACAACATACTACTACGAAAAACAACAAAAATGAATTCAAACGACTGCATCGTATGCCCAAAATAAGTCCGCCCTCGGCAAGAAGCAATGAATGTGATGACTGCAATCGATGGCAGCACATGACTTGTGGAAGGAAAATATCCCGAGATTTTCATATGCGTTTAGTGAGAGAAGTGGACTGTCCTGAATGGAAATGCACAGTATGTTCGCATAGACCACGCCAGGAGGATGAGGTAAGAATATAATATTCGATGTTTCCAGGTTCACAATCAAATGAAATATGTACAAAGTAGCTTACATTTCGTTTGGCTGTGTCACCATCATCTGTATAACAAGCTTACTAACATAACATTAATTAATCTCATTTAAGATGGATGAACTTGCTACAACACCTGTTCGCTTGCCGACAGAGATAAGAGATTTAACGTTAAGTGCGTCGACTCGAGGCTGCGACAAATTGCTTAATGGGAAAGGATATTCATACACCGTGTTTCGACGATCGGTGTATATACTTGGAGGTGAACAGTGAGGAGGAAGGGTGTGGTCGCATGTTCTTCCAATGTCCACCAATGTGGAGTGAATTCCACCAGAAATTAAAAGAATCATTCGTATAAACCACAGGGGACATGTAACCCCCCAAAAATGATTTTCAAAGCGTGGTAACAATACGCCAATGGTTTGCGGTCGAGATCGCGTCTTCTAAAAAAAAAAATGTGCAAATATTTATGGTCCTTTTTGATTGTTTTTATTTATTCATTTTATTTATTACTATATTGTTCCCCTTTTTATATGATGTCAGCTAATTTTATTTTATTTCTCACTATTTTGTTCCCATTTAAATACAACAATGTTGTTGTGTGAACCACTCTTTTATCTTAACAGAAACATCCATTATCAGGTAGGATTTACCGTATATATAGCCTATATATAACGTTTAGCGTAACGTATAGCATATCTATTACGCCAATTAAATGTTCCGAACAATCTCCACCATTCAGCGAGATCGTGCCGAATCTACTCTTCCATGTACTCGATTCCGAAAACGCTTGACGTCTTCATCGCTTGTCACCATCCACCATGGTATTAGGTAATATGTATTCACTGTTTTCAAAATAATTTTGGATAATAGACCTACGAATTACCTCCATTTTGAACCCACGAGTGAATAAATAATTAGGACAGTAGTAAAAATAACATTAAGAAGATAGAGATACCTGACCACATCATGGAATAAATGCGCTGGATAATGCTATACTTCCATGTCATAACTGAATACTACCAATCGAACGAACCATTGCTAAATTTCAAAAAATTCCAAGTTAATTAGTAACCAGGGTAGCCAGATTAAAATTGTGAAAAAAGCCCAAATCACACAAAAAAGGGCCAAACTATATCGAAAAAAGGGCCAACAATTTTTTGTTAGACTCATTTGACCCTATTTGCCATGCATTTCTATAGTTTTATTCTTTCTGTAGTGGTAACTAAGGTTTATTGTTATTAATTAAGTTAAAAATTACTTATTTGGAGAAGTATTTTTGTGTTTAGCTACCGCTTCTGTTTGATTCTTCAATTCGGTATCCGGACATTTAGCCAATATGACGTTTAGCCAACGGAGATTTAGCCAACGGAAATTTAGCCATATTTACAGGGGGAAATTTAGCCAACATTCAAAAAATTATATCTTAGGGTTAGAGTTAGGCTTCAGGGTTAGAGGTAGGGTAAGGGTTGGGGTTAGAGTCCGGGTCCGGGTCAGTGTTAGCTTCAGGGTTAAGATGACAAGGTTTGATTTTTCGACAAAAAAAAACACTGCATTAGCGATGAGTCAGGGTGTCCCAAATTCAAGATAAATTGGAATACTATTATAAATGATGCGTGTCGACAACACATGTATTAAGGCTGGAATACACGTACGCGTAAACGCACGCGTTTTTTTGGTTTGTTTCATTACAACCGCGCGTAATTCGATTCCATACGTATCCGCGCGGTTGTAATGAAACAAACTAAAAAACGCGTGCGTTTACCGCGTACATGTATTTCCAGCCTTTAAGTCACAGCCCCTCTGCGCACCTGAGTTGTGTGATAGTTCTATTTAGGTTTGCGAGAAAAAGGACTAATAAGCTGAGCTAATGTGACTTTCTGAAAGTCTGTGCACGCCACTGGTTATGGACCGTCTCACAAACATTCCACATTGTTTCGTGCGTAAGATGAAGTATGGATGTACCATCATTAAAAATAATTCCCTCTAAAGATCCTCTGTTCTTACGAAAAATAGGTTTGTTTGAAATTTATAGCAGTGGTGAATCAGACATTGTGATACGTGAAACCGCAGAGCAGTAGCGAGGCGTGCATCGTCCTCAGTGACATGCATCCGACGAAGATCCTGGTGAATACAATAGAGGAAAGTGGCCATAACGTCAGCAGAAAGTTTCAAATGAATATGTTCTTGAAGTGAACAGCTACCCACTCTAGACCTACAATAGCACATTTTTCCCTGCCCATGATCTAACTTCATCCCGTGTGGAAGACTTTATGATTTATATGTTGACGCATACAATCAATTACAATATACAAGAAGTGATCACAGAATTATACGAACAAGTAACAGTTGTTGTCCCTTGTTTGAACTCTGTCGTTAAGTTAGTAAAGTTTCGCACGTATTAGATAAGTGCGAACAGAACGTTACGCCAACTAGTTGTGATGTTCTCAACTTATTCATCGCAGTTTTAAAACTGGAATGCTTCAGTCCATATTTCGTGGCGTTTTCAGCAAGCTCGACACGTCAGTTAGTGCATTTGGCAAAGAAACACTGCACTTTCGTTTTTAGATCAGATTCTAAGCATCAAAGAAGTTGTACATACATCTGTAAAGGCTGTTTTTATTTTAGGTTCTATAGTGATCGTAACGAAAATGGCTGAAATGAGTGAGCTCTTGTCTTTGGCCGGCAATTCCATCTCATCAGCAAGACGAGGAGATAGAATACCATTAGTTACGCTCGCTGATCCAACAACGAGTTTCCTACCAGAAAGCAGAACTTCTTCTGTGTATGTTCCTCCAAGTACAGGGATTATTGCTTTCACTGATCCATCTACGGCTTTCACACAAGAAAGTAGAAATACGTCAGAATATGGACCTCGCGGTGATACATGGTTGGATTGCTATGCGTGGATGCCTGCAATGCCCGGTGCATACTTTCAATTGGGAAATTTTTTCCTATTCCTGCTTTTTATGAGTGCAGGAAATCAACCAATTGCCGCAATTTACAGACATGTTTTTGCGGTTTTATC
>JAUELA010089988.1:0-10194 GCA_031471845.1 Boltenia villosa | reverse complement strand
ATGCTTCGCGACCCACCTGAAATAGCTTCGCGACCCACCAGTGGGTCGTGACCCACTGGTTGGGAAGCACTGCACTAAATGAAGCATTTGAAATGAGACAGCTTTTGAGGAAAAATACATGATCGAATTTGTATCGATAACCTTGTGAATTTGAAGCATAAATTAGCTGTAATTCTTTGAATTTATATTGAAATATTTCACGTCTAAGAACATATAAACCTCCTATACGGCAGTATAAATCCTGAATGAGGCAAAAACAGGTAAGTTGAAGGTATATCATGATATGATGTGAAGCTCAATTAGAAGCATTGACGATATAAAAATATATTATTTAAAAGTAAATACAATAACAACCAACCTGTTCCCTGATGACTCCTGGATCTGCACGTAGGATGCCCTGGATGCATTTAGAAAGATCTCGAAGATTGAAGACATAGTGAGATTTGGCCGGAGTTGGAAGAAGATCTGTGGACATCCTACCGTAGATTTCGATCGCTGCGTCCACGATACTTGTCGCGCTCTGCTTCACAGGTTGTGGGAAGTCATGCAAGAATCCTGTAAGAACAGCCTGCGAGAATTGAAAAATAAGAATTTAAATTAAATAAAGAGATTATTTCTCCATTTTCTGGCTGCACACATTTGCTACTTAATATGGCAGGGGTTGGGCAAACTACGGCTCGTGTGTTTTTTTTTGTTCGGCCCTGTTCTTCCTCGCAAGGAGATGTCAATTTGTGTGGTCCAGACATTTTCGCACAAAAAACGTTTAACAAGACTACAATGAGATTTCGCAGCTATGTTGCATTCGCAAGCGGATGATAACGATGGACGAGTGCACACATCTCATTAAGTTTGAATACCATATTTTTTCGATTATAAGTCGCGGCTTATAATTATTTTTTGTCATGTTTTTGTACAACTTATATTCAATTAAATTTTTGAATGTTGATATTTCATTAATCAATCATTTTTCTTTTTTCCATGATTATTGATATTGTTAAAATAATTGATGCTGATATGATCAATTGGATATGTGGAAATTACAACTATGAACCAACTGTGAAACCATAAACACTTTATATTTGGTTTTAAATGCATAATTTCATTGTACATATTTTTTTATTGAATTTTCGTTATTTAACTTAATATTGTATTTTATAAAAAAAAATTCAAAAAAATGATTCCATTATATTTTTAACTTAAAAAAATAAGAATTTGAATAAATCAAAGAGACTTTTTTCCATTTGCTGCTGCACACATTTCCTACATAATATGCCCATGCCACTTTATGAGATTCACTTTGATACAATCAGGAATGAAAGGTGAGACTTAAAGTCGAAGTAAGCCTACAGATATCATTATTGCAATGAAATCCCAGAAGATAGTTCGAAGATAATCAGAAGAAAATTCGAAGATATTTCGAAGATAATTCGAAGATGATCAGAAAATTGGAAGATAATCAGAAGATAATTCGAAGATAATCAGAATATAATTTGAAGATAATTCAAAGATAATCAGAATATAATTCGAAGATAATTCGGAAGATAATTCGAAGATAAATCAGAAGATACTTCGAAGATAATCAGAAGAAAATTGGAAGATAATCAGATAATTCAAAGATAATTCGAAGATAATCAGAAGATAATTCGAAGATAATCAAAAGATAATTCGAAGATATTCAGAAGATAATCAAAAGATAATTCGAAGATAGACAGAAGATAATTCGAAGATAGTCAGAAGATAATCAGAAGATAATTCAAAGATAATCAGAAGATAATTCAAAGATAATCAGAAGATAATTCAAAGATAATCAGAAGATAGTCAGAAGATAATCATAAGATAATCAAAAGATAAATCGAAGATGAACAGAAGATAGTCAGAAGATAATTCGAAGATAATCAAAAGATAATTCGAAGATGGTCAGAAGAAAATTGGAAGATAATTCGAAGAAAATTCGAAGATAATCAAAAGATAGTCAGAAGATAATTCGAAGATAGTCAGAAGATAATTCGAAGAAAATCAGAAGGAAATTCGAAGATAATCAGAAGATAATTCGAAGAAAATCTGAAGGAAATTCGAAGATAATCAGAAGATAATTCGAAGATAATCAGAAGATAATCAAAAGATAATCAGAAGATAATTCGAAGATAGTCAGAAGATAATTCGAAGATAGTCAGAAGATAATTCGAAGATAGTCAGAAGATAATTCGAAGATAGGAGAAAATTGGAAGATAATTCGAAGAAAATCAGGAGGAAATTCGAAGATAATCAGAAGATAATTCGAAGATAGTCAGAACATAATTCGAAGATAGTCAGAAGATAATTCGAAGATAGGAGAAAATTGGAAGATAATTCGAAGAAAATCAGGAGGAAATTCGAAGATAATCAGAATATAATCAGAAGATATTTCGAAGATAATTTGAAGATAAAAGTAAAATAAATATAAGCAGTAAAATATGTTAGTTATCTGGCTTATCTCACCGAGAATATCATCTTCAAGCTGAAATCTGAAGGTGATGGAAGACAGAGCATCGAGAAATGACGAACAAATCTTGGTGTCACTGGGTTACGCCCACCACCAGGTGGTGCGCATGCTGCTGCTATGGTAACGTCTTTGATAATCTAAAAGAATTTGAAAATAATTTATTAATGTATATTTTTTCTTTTTTACATGATTATTGATATTGTTAAAATAATTGATGCTGATATGATCAACTTGGATGTGGGAATTACAACTATGAACCAACTGTGAGACCATCAACACTTTAAAAATATTCATAATTTGGTTTTAAATGCATAATTTCATTGTGTACCCTTTTTATTGAATTTTTGTTATTTAACTTGATACTGTATTGTATAAAGAATATTTTAAAAAAGAATCTGAAAATACACATTTATATGAGAAGTATTCCCAACATTCCTAGACAAATAATGAAATAATGAATTGAAATAAAAAACATAACCTTACCTTCCAAAACATTTTTTCCCTGTCATAAAGCCCACCATAGTCCTGATACTGTCTGAGCAGCTCAATTGGAGGCTGGCTGCCGTACCGGTCCAGTTTTGGCATGTTCAAGTCGTCCACGAATATGATGACCCTCTTGTTTGGCGGGGCACCTAAAAGAATGTCGGAAATTTGTTTAATATTGCAAGGATGGCGAAATTGGAATGTATGGAATCTGACTTGCGATAAGAGTTTTATCTATTCCTCTCACTAATTATGAGGAAGGTTGTTGTTGTAAAGAGCAGGGCACAAAATAACGGCCGGCCATCGGTCAAATGACTGGCAATTTGAAATATGACGGCAGTCAAAATGACCGGCTATAAAATGGCAATTTGTATTTTCAATACGAAATTAAACAGGGTTCAAAATAACTCAAACTGCACATGTGTCCGTCGTTAACTGTGATGGGATTTTACACTGGTGCATTTTTTCATACTGTTCCAATACTGATTTGGTTACACTGTTGACACGATGCATTCACACAATTTCATATATATACAACATATTCCCCCTGTTTTATACCTTTGAATTATTTTAGAAGAAAGGTAAGCTAATTTATGCAGTGTTTTTAAAGCAAATAATTTGACAGGTCAAACGACAGTTTTGACAGGCTTCGACTGGCCAAGCCTTCCAAAATTCCTCTATTGTGCCCTGAAAGGGTGTTGAAGCCATCAATAGCTCGGATCTTTGACAATTAGTCCCTGGTTGCGATCGATTTTGAAATTTCTTAAAATTCTGCGATAGATTACTGTTAAAATTACCCCACTAACCGTGATAGCGACTTTTGCTAGTGACTAACGAAACATAAAATAAAATTGAAGAACTCACAACTGAAGTATTTTGAATACAGCAAAACAAAAAAAGAATGGTTTAAAAATTGAATTTCATCAAATTCATTAATGAGATGCCTGAACTTTAACTTCTTTGACCAACTTTTTGTAATCCGGGGTGTAACCTGACAAGCACAGTTTCAAGCAATCAAACAATTGGGAACCAGTTGGGCGCAAAGAGAACTTTTAAAGAATATAATATTGCAAGTTAGATGGTGCGAAATGATCGACTTGTTGGCCACCCCTGATTTAGACTATGTAGTGTGTGAATATGTACTTTGCTCAAAGGTACCACGTTAAGGTAAAATAAATCAATCTCTTAATAGCTTTGTGCGTGTTCTTTGTTCATGTATGTATGTGTAAAGAAGATTTCCCGAATTTTTTTCTTATCCTTCTGTGTCTTCATCCTCTTGGGAAGAGTTTTTCCTAGTGGGAGCACAAAATAGTTACCAATAATATTCTTTCTCTTCTTTTCCAATTTTCCTTCAATGATCTCCTGAGTACGAGCTGATGACGTCTGAGCTGAGAAATTCATGTAAACAGGAACGTATCCTTGATCGTCAGCAATCGAATCGAGGAGTCCTCTCGCCACCACAGATTTTCCCACTCCAGTACCACCTAGTGATTAAAAATAAATCTTTAGATCCACTATAGCATATTCATATTCTAAGTCGCGGACCACAAATGAAAACTAATTTTATATCTTACTTTTATAGTTCATTTTTCATGATTGATGTCACTCTTGCAATCATTGAATTTATTCATACATAATGCTGGTAATATTCTTCTAAGGTCTGCTAAGGGGTGTCTGGGGGTCGAGACATTTTTTACCAGAGTATGAATATGGATTTCTATGTTGGAGACAAGCGCCTAGTCTAGTGTTTCATTTCGCATTTGATTTCTGGTTTTAGATTTTAAGATGTTTTAGCTTTGAGATGTTTAAATCAGTCGCATTGGGTCTAATTTTTATACTGCAGTGTTATTCGAAAAAATATTGAGGTCGCTAATTTTTTTCTAGAATACAATACAATGCCCGCGGACCGAAATTGTGTGGCCCGCGGAAAGCAGCGGTTTTTGGCCCGTGACAGGAATTCAGTGTCACTCTTTCTGATGTTGTGAATAGCAAAGCGCTATTTGCCTTTTTTGATTTCTCCGTTATTTCTTTTATGAGCAATTGCAACCTTGAGGTGGGTGGATGCGCTACCAAGCGACGACGTTCGACGGTTGATGACAATCGTTGTCAACATGATAACGGTAGTTTGTACGTTGTATTTCAACATTTTTTGTATTTATTTAGGTTCAGATAGTCGTGAATTTACATTCACTTTTATCATGAGTAATAATGCACAATAAATTGGTTTGAGACTTTAAACGTAATGTTGATTTGCAATAAAACCAAATTGAATTTTATGCCAGTCACTAGTAGATGTAAAATGCACGTGCGGCCCGCGGTCTAATCTGGTTAAGTATATTTGGCCCGGTGGTGCTACAAGGTTGCACACCCCTGCAATAGATCAATATATCACGGACGGGCCATTAAAAATCACTCTAATTAAAAATCAAACTTACTGGCCCTTAGTAATTGTGATCAAGAATTTATATCTATAATTTGAAAGTCTATATAAACTACAGATCAAATTTGCATTAACTTATCAGTGATGTCATCATACTTAAGTTATTTTTAAGTCGAGGATCAATCGAAGTTTAAATTGTCATTAACTTACCAGTGAACATGGCTTCATCTTTACTTATGTTTTAAGCCATAGATTAAACATAGATTAACTAGAGAGTAAATTTACAATAACTTACCAGTGAATAAGACGGATCTTTTGACTGCAAGTAGCTTCTCCATGACGTATCCATACCGAACAGTGTCAATCGTCGGAACCAACATCTCAAAGAAAGGAATCTCCGAATCGTACTTGAACGAGGGGATGATTTTTTCCCAAACTTCGAAGCGTTTGTTGTCAAAATCCATGTGATAATTGAAGAGGTCTCCATTGGGAGGAAGCTTTAATGGAAGTTTGCAGATAGTTAATAGATCAAATCAAACTACGACCCACCAGGTCTTTTTGTGCGGCCCGTGAACTTCCTCGCAAGGCAATGTCAATTTGTGTGGTTCAAACATTTTCGTACAGAAAAACGCGTTTAACGAGACTACAATAAGATTTCGCAGTCATGTTGCAAACGTAAACGGATGATAACGATGGACAGAGTATTATTGATACAGGATTGTGTGCAGTTGCACATATCTTATCAAGTTTGAATACCGACCGTATTTTTTGATTCGATTTATAAGTCGCGGCTTATAATTATTTTTTATCATTTTTTTGTTTGTACGACTTATATTCGATGCGTCTTTCGTTGTGGAACAAATAATACATTTGGATGAATAATAATTGCGTTTATCTGTGGAAATAACATTTAGTAAATTTAGTTTTTGATTCACAGATGCTCTATGTGGCCCACGGATAAAAAAAGTTTGCCCACCCATGTACTAGATATTCATCATCAAAAGTCGAAATCAATGAATTTATGCGTGTGAGAGGACGTGGCAACATTGAGCTTCTCAAGCCTTTTCTATCTTTAGGTCAACAATAGTGGTTCCCAACCACTTTGGACTGGAAACCCCCTTTTGTTCCCTCAGAAATAACAACGACCCTCTATCATTCATTTAGTTCAAAAAGGATTTAATTTAAACCACGTGAAAAACCATTAAATTTAATTCTGACGAATTTACGCAACTTACTGGACACAAAAAGTCAAAGTCGAAAAAAAAAAAACAGTAGAACACAATACTTGAGTTGAACAGAACACCAAATGAATTTTTACACATGAACACTACTTAATAACACAGTTTCGTGACCCTGCTAGAAACCCTCTGCGACCGGTCTACAAGCTGAAATTGGACAATGCAACACTAAATGATATATGCAAGTTAATAAACAAGGTGTTTTCAGCTCTAGTGTATTTTAAATCGAGAATAATGAATGCTACATCGAAGAGATTTTTCGCTCATCTAGCGAAAATACTCCTTGCGCTCTTTCAGAGTAGTAGGAAATGAGGAGGAAAAATTGTGAAAATCAAGAGCATGTTATTTTTGTTAAACAAGCAAAGTCAAATAGTCCATTTAAACCGGCCTTTAGACTGGTAAAAGGCACAAAATTGTATGTTCTTTTATCATGTTCAAGCTTTACCTTGATTTCTGGATTATCTTCCATCAACCCACGAACAAATGTATCAAAGAAATCCCACGATCCTTCATACAGGTTGCCAGCAATCGCCCACATGTAGGAGAAAATGAATGCATTGGCTACAAGAGGGTGAAGACGAATGGGATCCTACAGAAAAAAAGAATAAAACTTTAAAAAAATTTTAAAACACGAAAACCTAAGGAGGATGTAACATGATAATAAATGGATCTATAGCTCAGAGTAACCATGTAAAGTGGGAAAAGATTTGTACATGTAAGATCCGATATAAATTGATAAAAAATATACACAAAGAGAGAGAGCAAGTTTTTTTTATCAGTTGAAAGTGCATAACAAATATTATACACATGAAAAATATTTAATTAATAAAAGAACTCACATTTGACAACTGGATATGAATAGCAGCAAATAAATAAATAGTACTGATAATACAAATGAGAATTTCGGCAAAGGTTTGGCGAGCGCGGTCATTCAATAGACCAGTCCTGGACTAATGTAACAGGAAAAATTGAATATTGTAAGCAGTTATGTAGGAAACATGATTGCAAATATTATTTATTGAATATGTGGCACGATATATAATCATTAGGTATGGTATTTTTTTTTTAAAAGACAAAATATTTAAAAAAATTAATTCTTTTGTTAGAATATGAGATATATAAAATTGTACCTGTTTCAAGTCTGGTCCTCCTTTCCCCAGAAGTAGAGATTCCATGAGACAACATAGTGTCGCAGCTTTGCTGATATCAACTTGTGGCATTGCTTGTGTGCATTTTTTGGTTGCAAACCTGGAATATATCAGAATTTTTATTTTCATTCTGATGCTATATTACAGGCATACACAAAATATGAAAATAGGAGGGACAAAATATATAAATGGTAAGAAGTGTGCTAGAAGAGTAAGCAAATTTGAGTGTATGGAATGTGTCTATAAACACAAGTGTCTGTGAAGTGAAGGAATTGAATGTGCAAAATTTTCATAATGTCGTTCGATCACAACTCAACTTTACAACTTAATTACAACTTTAATCTAATGCCTTTCATTCAATGTATTATGAAAACAGAAATTAAATAAGTCCATTAATTGTTTGGTTTACTAAATTAACAATATTGGATGATTTAAAAAAAAAGTTTAAGCCATTTTGGGACGTTCATTAAGTAGTATTAAAAAATGAAGAATGTGATTATCACTGACAAACTAAACCAGGGGGTCTTAATCTTTTTCCTGCCATGACCCACTGTCCCAAAAAAATCACCATTTTTACATAGTTTAACTAATGTTCCTTACACTTTGAATTCTGTACTAACTAAAGTACTGTCCCAAAAAATCACCATTTTTACATAGTTTAACTAATGTTCCTTACACTTTGAATTCTGTACTAACTAAAGTACTGTCAAATAATTTATTTAATTTAAAAATAAAAAAGTGCTTCAAATGTTAATTTTATTCCTTTTAATCAATGAGATCGATGTTTTTTTATCAACTTTATTTATCAAAATTCAATATGAATTCTGAAGGGTCATAATTAAAGCACAATAATAATGACCGTCTAATTATTTAAGTAATAAAAACTACTCGAGTGTTCGTGATCCACCAAAATTCTTACTGTAACCCACCGGGTGGGTCATGACCCATAGATTAAGAGCCCCTGAACTAACCTGAAGAAAAAAAATGATGTTCAGACATTTCCCAAAAATCTCCATATAGCAACTTACCTGAGTCCATCTTCAACATAAGCATCAAAAAGATCAAGTATATAGTTCCTTGTCTCTTCTCGAACACTTTCATACATGTTCGTCGCGAGCCATTTCTTCACATAAGGACGCCATCCCAGTTCACCTGGGTCAATGTAGACCATACCACAACGGGACACAGTAGCAGGGGAGGCAACAGCAAGATCCTGGCAGAAGGAAAAATATAAATTCAAAAAAATTTCAATAAAATACAACTTTTGAAGTAAATAAAGAGAAAAATAGAGGGAATATCTATTTCAGTTCTGATAAGATTTATCTACATTGTAAGATGAATCATTGATCAAAAACAAAGGTGGAAAGATTGCGAAAGAAGCTTTGATATTGAAGTTTACCTTTTACACATTTTTGTGGTATTACAATAAATAATCACATTGTTTTATCAATCGTATCTAATTTAGATTTTTTCACAATCAATTTGCTTTTTCTTTCGTTTATGAAGAAATAGGGGAAAAAAATTGCATTGACCCCAATTTTAATGTGTTGAAACATTGTCATGAAATTTCATCTAGAATGATCAGATTTCACCAGAGCTTAAGAGATATTTATATTATTCTCCACAAACCTGTACTTCAAACAGCATGTGCATTGAGTTGGTGAGCTTGATTCTCTCAGAGTTGGCAAGACACAACATCTTGTTGTCATCAAGTACTGTGTTCATGTTTTCAATCCAGAGAGCATCCACAGGACCATCACAGATAATCCATTTGTGATCTTCTGTAGTATCCTGTGCAGAGAAAACTTGTCTATACCATTTTTGATAATGTATCATATTTACCATCGGATTCACCGGAAAGCCGTAGCGGGCTTATACATGGACGCATGATGCTACCATGCCGGCTTGCGAGCATGCTGAACTTAGATAGCGGAGGAAAGCCATGACCAAGGTCACGTGAAACCGCTCTGTATCAGCGAGGAGTTCAGCTTCCCCAGTCACTTACTCACGTCAAGGCTCAAGGGTGAACACGGCATAATATGGTGAAGTGGGGTGATCAACAAGCGTATAATGCATCATGTAGGTGCCGAATAAATCTGTGCAGGTGAAGCCGAGATTCGAACCCAGAACCCCTATGTGACCATAGATGACCAACCGACGGCTTTACCCGTTCGGTCACCGGACAGCCCATTAATGATTAGAAACAAAAATATTGAGACTAAGAATCTTACTGTGAATCCCACTGAGAATCTCTTAATTAGTTTGTTATTGTTATGAAATGAAATATATATCTGTCCTATTCTTTTTTTTTTAAACTTTATTATGTTACTAGACTACCCGTGACCCGCTGGGTCATCCAGTTCGGAAATTTTCTTTTGTTTGATCCTTCGTTAAGCCGTGGCACTGTTTTAAGAAACCTGTTTTATTAGGTTTATATTGTGCCCGTTCCGGATTGCACTGTAT
>JAUELA010089878.1:0-10195 GCA_031471845.1 Boltenia villosa | reverse complement strand
ACTTCCATGGAACAGGCCGTTTATGGTATTTCTGCCTGGCCCAGGGGTTTTACATTGCGTTCGACGATATCCTTCAGTAATTTTATCCAATCTCGATCAGTAAAGTGTAGGAATATAATCTATTCACTTTGAAGGTAAGTAAATTCGAACTGAATATATTTATAAGGAATTCAACATCGTTCAGATTATATATTTCATTCCAAATCATATATTTTGCATTACTTAAAATTGTAAGAAATATATGATATGAATGATAAATATATATCTAACACGATAGCATAGTGGTGCATGAAATATAAATATTATATATAATTTGAAGTTGTTCATGGCATGAGCGCATACATAATTTTATATTTGTTTACTATCAAATTAAGTATCAATATTATACTTCTCCCTTTAGCTTGAATACTACATGAATAAATTAATTAATACAGGCAAATTTTAAAAAATAACTTACTTTTTATGTTGTATTTTCAAACATGAATGTACTCTAGTTGTTATAATTTTGATCAAAAATCAAACCATACTAAACAACATCCTAAAACTAGAACATTGCATAAGCCATGTTATATCAATTATATGAATTAAGTTAATAGTAACGGATTACCTAGCCACTTGGCCTCGGAACTTCCGTAGGAACAGGCTTATTGAGATAGATATTTGTTTCTGGATAAGAAGCCTCTTCCACGAAGTTTTGCAGTCAAGCCGGAGTTTCACACGATAACCGAATAGATATATTTTAGTATAAAAATGGTTGATGATTATAAAATATAATTGGTGTAGTGTAGCCGACTCAAATTATATCGGCGCCAGAGCGTTTTCAGTTATGATTCTTCACGAGTATAAAGTAGAGACAGCTATGTTTAAAATTATTTTAATATATGAATGCCATGCCAGGACACAAATAACAGCATAGATAAAAGAGAAATACATGGATTTAATTAAAATTTAAAAAATGCTTTTGAGGAATCGGAACATCCAATGGAACGGGCTGGTTTTATGTTTGAGTCAAGGAGTGATTTAGTCCAGCCGCTCCTGGTTGTTCTTACTTCTCAATTGTTCCTTCATCGACTGTACTTAATCCTAGATTAAACAATAACTAGCTCGCAAATACAGCGCTTATCTAATTTGTAGTTAATGAATGAAATGGCCATTTCCAAACAACTGTGATCTAATTCCTACTCCAGATGAGCGTTCGGAACTTCCTTATGAACAGGCTGGCTGATAATCTGTTTTGTTCAGCTTAATATATTTCCAGCCTGGTCTAGGCGTTCCAAATCATTATCTGGCACATTCATCGGTTCTCTAATCAAGCTATCAGTAATATTTGTCATTTTATAACAATTTTTAGATAATATACCGATAAAATCGACATGTTAGCATTGCCCAAATTAGAACGTTAGTTTAGTCACCCGCCTACGCCGGTTTCAATTATGATAACTATAGGGTCTTTTTTGTAAAAGGGTTTACTACATTTATAGAACATAGGACACTCGTTATGGCTTTCCATGGTAAAATGGTATTGGTAGAATGGCTCCAGTATTTATGTCAGAAGTAAACCGGGCTTGTAATAAAAAGCCTCGATTTAACGATTTTCAAGAATTTTTCTAATTCCATGAATTTTTGTTTGTATCTAACACGCGAATAAATCTCCTTTAACAACCGACACGTCATTATTACTATTATTTCGTCAAGATTTTAGAGAACGTTTTATAGCTAAGCTTATACTTCTAACAACAACAACAACGTCTTCCCCTATGCGTTATATATAAAATTGATAAGGTACAAATTGATTAAAGAGGTGTGTTTCATTTCACACAGAGGTATCGTTTAATTGGATCAACCAAATGCCTGAGGTAGCTTCTTCACAAATTTCAAAGTTTAACAATTTTAAAGTGGGACATCAGCATACATATTTGATAATTTATCTTTTAGAAAAATAATTGTCCGTGAAGGCAATGTGCAAGAAAGCTTCGTCTTCCCCTCATTTTTGCCAGTGCTTATATCCAGATAACCATCACTGTACTTCTTATTGGCAATGAATACAATATCGGCTGCCCAAACATAATATACTTAATATTATACACATCAGTTAGTTTGGTAGGCTCTTTGGTAGGCTCTTCATATAATGAAAATAGATGCACTAGTTGTGTTCATTCATTTAACAGTACTCTACTGCACTACTCTATGTAATTTAATTGTATTTGAATAAATTCAATGGCAGGAGGTCTTTCCTATTTTTCAAATAAATAAAACGGTATGAAATAACACTGAATGGCAAAAACAAGTTTTACTGTATTGACCTATGTCCAGTGTTATATCATCTATCAATTTAGTTGACATATTATGATATATCGAAATACCTATATTCCTATAGGTTTAATACATCATTTTATTCGGATGGTAAACACAAATAAAAAAGAAACCAAACTCCTAACCTTTGATAAAGAGAGGAAGGAGCGACGAGTGACTTGTTATATGAATAGTGACTGGACGGAGATGCTTGGACACGTAGAAGGTCTATGGACGGATGAAGACGCTTTTTAGCAAGACCCCTCAACTTCTTTACTGCGTCCAATTTATCACACGCTTCTTTTCTTGTTAACGATTCCATGCTGTATGAATATTAAATGTTTTAAATATTACCTGAATAAAAAAACACATTAACATTACATAAAAGTTGTGTAGTCTCACTAAGTTAGCCTATTGTCGAGGGAGCCATGTTGCTGACTGGGGGAGGAATTTGAAAACCAAGGCGGGTTAAGGCCGAAGTAGCAGTGGAAGGTTTAATAATAAAGTTTAATTCGGCATATTGACGGATGGAGATTGATCCCATTCTTCATGTCCACGAAGACAATTCGAATTTTAACCGTATCTAACCTGTAACGATGTGATGACTACGATGACACTTTACCGCAGTGTTTCTTATCATCGGAGTTGCGACTAAAAGTTGCGTCGCTAATTTTTTTCGGCGGCCCGGAAGCAATTTTTTTTCGAAAATTAGTTGTCAAAAAAAAAAAGAGTTACATGTGTTCAATTTAAAAATGGCGTGACAATTCGTTAAAATAAAATGTCGAATCCATCGATGCATTCTGATTGAATGTCAGTAAGGAAACCAATGTTTGAAATGAAACACTGAAGGTGATATAAATATATTTGCAATCAAGATTTATTAATTCTACAAAAATAAATGGAAAATATAAACTGTGTACTCTAATTTTCTTGCATAATTGGTGAATGAAACGAAAACATAATAGATCAAGGCGTGACAGAAAATACTGAAATCACTTGAAAACTAAACAAACAATTCTGATGTATGGTATATTTTATTATTCTATATTTGTACTCAACGTTTGGGATTGAATGACTGGCGCTCTGATATAAGTTCGCCAAAATGTCGTGCGCGCGAATGTCGCCAACGTCGCTTCATCATTAAATATAGTAAAAATCAATCTTTTGCGAAGGGTGTGAATACGATTTATCACGTTTTTCACTCAAATATTATTTATTTCAATTGTCGGGTTGCCATCTCAAAATTATGCACTAATTTGGATCGCTATTTAAAAGGGCTAAGGATCTCTGCACTAGCGTCCTGTTGGCAATTTTATATTATATTATGTTCGGGATCTGTGTGTTGAGTAACATCGATGCAATACGGTTAAATTAGTGTAGGGTTGCGTGCGTCCCCATTTACTGAACCATTTAAAGGCATTTAAATCTTCATCAGAGTGCAACATCGTGCAGCAAAACTTCTCTAAAGAAGGATTTTTAGTTGGAGACACAAATGACCTAAACTTTGATTGCTGTCATACATTTTTTTTGATGCCTTGACATTGCATATGCAAATTTGAAAGAGTTGAGGTTAATACAGGAGGAATGTAATGTGCAATGTTCAGAAATTATTACAAACAACGAATTGCACTGGTATCATATGGCTTCAACATTCCATAAACAAACTGACCATTGGAAGTGAGAAATAAAATAATCGTTCTACGATTGCAGCACGTGACCAGTGAGAATGTTTCGTTTGATTTTATAAAATAGGTCAGTTTGCTGCAAGCAAATCAGACATTATTAGCTAATATATCGGCTTGTATAGCGTATTAGAGCAAATTGAATGTAGTGATCTATAATTTTCACCTGTACATGAAATGACTTGATTGAAGTCTTTCCCATTTATAAACGGTTCCATCACTTCCACCAGTGAATAGCAGCATGGGAACTTTTCTTGCTTCAAATATAAAAGAATAAAATTCTAACAATATGACAAAATTTTGGGCATAGATAAATGCATGGGAAAATGAGGATAGCATTGAATGATTTGTGCCCTTTGATTATATAGATCAATTATCTTCAAAAAACATCCAATCGTTTTACCAACAAATCATTTACACTGGAAAAGACACCTTTACATGATTTCCTCAAGATAATATCACTGTTGGAATATTGGAAATTATTCTGTGATGACCACAATCTCCCCTCAACCATCAGGTCAAAACACTGTATAAACTATGTCCTAACACATGCGATAGCAGAGTACTTACTATAAGAGACACTATCAATGGGATATTTGCATTTTAGAGCAGTCATGCAACCTGAAGTGTTGTATTTCCAAACAATGATCTGTCGTCTGTGTGTTGTGCCTGGGAATGGGAAATTTTTTTCATGATTGAAAATAATTTTTACAGATCACAAAAATTTAAATTCAAATCTGGTTAGTCATCTATTCTTAGAGTTCGAATCCCCGCAAATCTCTTCAGTACTAGAGCACATCCACGGTATGCATGGTTTTCACAGGTGACTGGGGACACTAAACTCCTAGTGGGTGCAGGGCGGTTTAATGTGACCGTGGTCACAGCTTTCCATGCATCACCTAACTTTAGCATGGTCGCATCATGCATCCATGTATAAGTATAAGGTACAAGTAAAAGGTGGATCCAATGGGGGAAAGTAGTCCTATTAAAGTTGGATTTTTTACCAATCACTTGTGAAGAATCTGGATTGTATCGTAGTTTGAAGAGGCGATGTTGGGGGTCTTCACTTCCATTCATTTCTGTCTGGAAAGTTGGTAGAAATTCAGAAACCTGAAAAAATTAAGTCTTAATCAGTAAAAAGTATACCCTGTGAAATGAACATTATATTTATTTGTTGGAAACATCACAATTTTTGTGTGTCTAAGATCTGCTTGATAATATGCATTTAAGTTCCCTCCATTGCAATAGTCTTAATAATTCTTCATGTAATCAGAGGTTCTAGAACAACTACTCCCGGAAAATTTGCCCCCTGCCCCGGAGCAAAAACTAGATTTTCTACAACCCAGAGACAATTGCCCAGATATTATAATTAATATAACACATGGTCTTGTTCGTACACAGCTAGAAGAGTTTTATTTCATAAGCTTTCGCTAGATCATAACATCTAGCTTCTTCAGATGAAGCGATAATAAACAACTCTTAACAACAATAATGATGATTGTAATTGTAAATATTGTAATTAAAATGGAGAAATCAGCTCCAAAGTAGGAGTCATTTTTACGATTGACGAAAAAATGAAATTGCACCAATGAAATAAATATTTTTAATCAATTTGTTTCAAGGGTTGCCATTTTCTGCCACTGAACACCATAAACTATATTAGGTATTCTGTAGATTCTGAAGTATACACTATATTCACAATCCTCATAAGAACCAGAATTTTATTCAGTAAAAGTAAGTAGCCTGTTAGATAGCACGAAAGCAATTAATGGTAATTATTCAACAGATAATTGGATTGGTCTTATGAATATAACATATGACAGTATCATATGACATGATACTACTTGTAAAAAAATCTTGCAAGGTTACAGATTCGTTCTGTCATTTGCTCATAAGTCATGTTAGTGTGTGGTGGTTACTGCATTGTGTGTTGATATGATCATGATTCAAGATTCAAGAGAGTAAATATTGAAATCTTATTATATTAATTATGAATTATATTATTATGATATTGTGCTCACATTTTCTCCTGCCTTTGGATCGTATAGAGTTGCATGTGGCATTCCAGATGAAATCCAAACTGTTTTTGCTCTTTGGACATAGCACAAACTTGTAATAGTGGAGAGAAAGATGGTTTCTAGGCGATGACGTAGCTTACCATCTTGAGACCAGACTTTCACGCTGCGGTCAAACGACCCAGTGAGCAACCTGAACACAGGGCAGGAATGGGTACTCTTAGTTATAGAAATAAAACAATCACATGAATTATGGCTTTTCACAGTCTGCTACTACCAATTGTGATGTAACAGATTCATGTTTAACTTATTGTGATGAAGCAATTTCTCCTAATTTGAAATCTGTCAATATGCGTTCTTCAAGCATGTCATTTTAGGGGTATGGAATGAAGAAACAATATAAGCATATGCAATATATGCAAAAAACTCACCCTCAAAAGAACATGACGAAATATTTTTTGAGGCTACACATATAATATCTAATAAACTAACGATCATTAATCCATGAAGGTATAATAAATCACAATGTTACACTTCAATACAGAAATTGATGAAAAAATATGAAACCCCAATATTTTTAATTTCCGGGGTTTTAATTACGGAGTTTCTTGTTCTTATGAGATGTACAGCAAGATTTAGATATATAACTCAATTTTCTGGGACATGGCTGAAGATACATACTAATCAGATCTCAATTAATCAACAGATGGCGGAAGAGAGCAAACAATCGCTCAATAAATATGAATCCCATCTGTGTTTTATTAAATTACTTGATAACTCAATTATAATTTTCAAAAACTATTCATGATATTTGTGCAAGAAAATTTTGATGACGAAACAAACCAGGTATTGTTCTCATTATCTTTCACCAATGACATACAAGTGATACCAGCCTCGTGCGCTCTTGTGTTTCTGTGGATTAAGTCAAGCCCTTTTGTTCCAGGATAGAGAGTCGTGTCATAAATGCAGAACATGGCATCATACCTTTAACAAGTAGGATATGGGTTTGTTTTGAAAGTTACTCAATATTGTATGCAATGATATTTATAAACCGAACACTAGTGAAAAACGACGTACCATAACGTAGACCAGTGGTTCTCAACCAGGGGGGAATTCACCCCCTGGGGGGAATTTCATAGTTTCAAGGGGGGAATCGGGAGTTTATATTCTTAAAAAAGATGTTTAGATTTTTAATAAAATGTCTATTTTTCGCAATTCTTTCTTTATATTTATAAAATCTACAACATCCTAATAAAATATAAACTCCTTTATTCTATTTTTGTGTATTGAATTACAATCATTATATGCATATTATTTGTAATGCACTTTTTAAGGCAGACAATTTTTGAAAGGGGGGAATGTCATTCTGACATATGGTGAAAGGGTGCATAGGACAAAAAAGGTTGAGAACCACAGACGTAGACAGACATATAGTTGACTGAAATTTGGCCTACTAGTCCATAGTGATTTATCAATACACATGAATGGAAATGCATATATGTAAATGTTTGATGAAAATGGTCTAACAAATACATGAACTGCTAGAGTTAGGGCTAGGGTTGGGGATATGGTTATGACTTTCTGTCTGTCAACGTTAGTCTGTTGACTTTTTGTCCTGTCGACGAACTACCACAGACATTGACAGAACTTATAGCCCCAGACAGTTACTACATTATATTTCATAACCAACCTACAGCACTACAAAATGTAATTACCCTGCCGTATACACTCGAGATTCATTGCAGATTACACAGGGAATGATGTCTTTGTGATGCTCAGCAACAAAAGGTTTTCGCAAGTCAATAAAGTGTCCATGGGTTTTCTTTACATCTAGGTTGTAAATGCGGAGTTGACTGTTGAAACCACAGATGAAATGTTGCCTTCGTAGATTGAAACACATGCAGTGTAGTGGAATTTCCATCTAGATAAATAAAAACATCTTATCCATTATTTAAGGGTTTAAACTATTTTTTTTAATATGCCAGAAAATAGATCGCGTCACAATTAGGGCAATATTCTCTGATGGCTGTTATTGCCTCAATTAATAGTCTTAATAGGGTATTGCATTTATAAAAATGCAAATGCGCTCTGAAGGCGGCCCTAATTTTTTTCAATTTTGATAAAATTGAATAGAAAATATGCACAGGTTTAAAAAAAAACATTTGGTTTTAGAAACTCCTCTTTTCATCTATTTTCTAATCTATCTTTTCAAATAGCTGTTGGCTAAATATACAAACGAGACGAGACAATGATATATCATATATCAAGTTTAGCCTCAGACCCTACACCTTCACTTAAATTCTGACAGAGTGTATTTTTTGTGATAACAATCCAGCTGGCACACCTGTACTCGGTCCACAACATTTCCACTGCTACCCCAGGCAATTATCATCCCGTCATTAGCAGAAGACAAGAGGTACTTTTGGTCAGCCCAGTAGAGAAAGTCAGTAAGCCATCCTCGATGCTCATGAGTTGTCAGCATTAACTTTCCATTATCCTGATCCCACCATTTCATAAGACCATCTGAAAGAGTTACAATCAAGAAATCAATAAGCAGTGATATAGTTGGGGATGAGCATTTTCAAATGCTGAAAATTTTTGAATTGGAGTCAAATCGAATCACAATACACATCAGTCACAAAAACGCAGAATAGATACTATTCTTGATTGTAAAAATTACAAAATGAGAAAAAAATTGCGTAAAAAATAAAGTAATTCAAATTTCTCGATAAATGCAGAATATGATTATAAGTAGTATATCAAACAAAGATAAAATGTAATATCAAACACTCAATAGCAATCAGTAAAAAAATATTCTGGAATGCTGAATCGTCAAATCACATTTTCCACTTCGAATCAAAGTGCTCATCCTTAGATATAGTGATATCAAACTAACAGAATTATATTCAAGTGTAAATATCACCATTGCAATTTTAATTTTAACAGAGGCATATATATACTTGATATAAAAGGAGGAGAAAACTCAAACAGAATGTTTAATGTTTCATAATTGTCTGTCTCCTTCATATTCCTGATACAACAACATCAAATTTTCAACCCAAAACAATGCTTCCATCTATATGTAAACATATGAAGAGATACATTGGAAATGTTGAGTTTGATTTGTGTTAATAGGTTAGTCAACTTAAAATGTAATTCAGCGTATTTTATAATGAAATATTTTAAGATGAGAAAACGTATAAACCCCCTATACAGCCGTATAACACGAAAAAGATGCAAAAACCGTATAAAATATTGGTAAAATACAAATTAAATGCATAAACACAATGAATATTTAAGCACTTCTTATTTTCTTTGAACTTCAAAATTTAGGTTCCATTCTACTCTTGAGGACATAATTTATTGATAGGAAACACAATGTTGTAAACAGAAAAAACCCAGAAGTTAATATCATATGCAATGTGCATGCATAATTGACTCTATATTTTATAGAAAAAGAGGATTGAATAGCTTCATAAACAGCTAAAAGTAAATATGTACAATGTGTTACCTTCAAAACCTATGACAATTTCTCTTCTCAAAGGATGGAATCCTATAGCAGTGACAGCTTTAGTATGTGTGTCAGTTATCATGAATTGCTTTTCCATTGCCATTCTTCAATGTTGCAGAAAATGTTGCAGAGTTTTTACAATGTACTCTACTGAACAAAGATGTAAGAAAGACAGAAAGTATTGTCAATGCTTCAGGGAATGCAATAAAATAATAGAGGCAAGAAGAACAGTTTCTAGAAGTAGGCAATCCAACTTAGGGATACAATCTTTTGCCCACTGAAAATGTTCCCAATTTAGGAATTGTTGGATAAGGATTACATTTATTATTAGATACATAAAAAAAATGGTATTTAGGTAAAATTATACAGAAGAAAGAATTGGTTAAAAATGCATGGACAACCTAATTTTTCACTAAGGATGAAAGTTATGGCACAGTGCAAATCTTGGTTATCGTTGTCATTGCATAAAACACTTTTTTTAGCATTCAGCCTATCAAATCATAATGGAGATAATGAATGAAATATAAATCCTGTAAAACTCTTTATTGCTTTACAATGGTAATGTAATTCCTTAAAGGGCGATTTGACAATCCTTAGCATCAAATCTTTCATATTCATGGGATTGTCAATAACTTGTATATTTTTATTTTTCATCAAGATTAAAACTTTAAAACTAGTCACAAAATATGACAGAA
>JAUELA010089767.1:0-10196 GCA_031471845.1 Boltenia villosa | reverse complement strand
TGTATTAATTTTAGCTTTGGGAATTTTTTATTATTGTTTTTAATTGTTTCCTTGTGGATTGCCCATAAGGATGTTGGTAATAAATAAATATACAGTTATTTCCTTTTTGTCACTGTGAAATATATGACTGTATATTATTTTTATACTTAAGTTATTTTGTCAGTTTTGAGAAAAAATTTCGAGTGCAATTACAAATTAACGGCGTGAAGCGATGATGTATGTGTCAGACCCATGACTGGAATACTGCGAATAGGACCTAAAGTAAAAGTGAAATATGTCACTATTTAAAACATTATTGTTTTATCCACATATGATTTATTTCAGGAGTGAAGACTTCATTGTACAAGTTTATTGAACATTTTGTGATATCCAACATTTGTATTCACTATTTTTTTAATTTTGCAAAGTTGATATTCTAACATTCTTATATTGAACATATCAAAAATCCTATGATTTCTGGAAAATAATGTGTATGAATAGGCTGGAGTATGTAGCTTTTAATTTTTAAAAAATTTATGTATCATATGTACCCTCGGCTTATACATGACGCATGATGTGACCATGCCTGCTTGTGAGCATGCTGAACTCAGCTGATTGTATGAAGATTACACCTGAATGTGTTCTTTTAAATTAAAGAGCACAGTATCACAATATTGATTTTTGAATGTCTCACTTTACCCATCATTTCATGCTTGCCAATCTTTACAACAAACAAAACCATTGGAATTTTTTCGAAATATAAGAGGTAAAAGTCAATGGAGAATACCACTGTGTCGCGGGAAGATGATCACATTCATTTCTAGAGCAAAGTTGACAACAGACACCATAAGTTTACAATAATACAAAATTGAAAAAGTCGCACATACGAAATCAGCTCATCCTAATCCTATATATTTGGATTTGAAGACATTGAGTAGTAAATTGAACAGAAATGGCCTACTCTTCGATTTTTCATTTTTTAATGTACTTTCTTGAATTTGTTTCCACTCACTCTCTGTAAGAGGGTTCATTTCCAATTTTTTCATCATGTTCAAATTTTTTCCTTTGATATATTTGTTAATCTACGCTTTTTTATCAACTTTTTTCTCAAGTTATTTAACGTTGCAATTGATAATAGTTGTGAAGCCGCTATATATATTTGTAACTTAAAATATCAATGCGGATTTTTTTTCCATCATAACCAAGTATCACAATAGTAGTATATACTTCCTCTATATATATATGCTCTGTATGGTTAAAAATATAGCTGCAAAGTAGCTTTTCACCTATTTATGTAATGGAAAAATAAAGTTCAATTTGTTTTCATATCCAGAACCAACATATAATGTCCATAGTTCCTTCCTTTTCGTTGTTTGTATTGGGAATCACTGCAATGTTGCTTTGTCTATATGTTAACTGTGATAGGGGTGATCTGTAAAGTTGAATATTTTGGTTATATCTACCAGAAATTAAATAGAAATGAAAAATTTATCGTGCACAACTGCAAATGTTTTATATTTGAATTACAGTAAGCGATTTCCTTAGATGGACTCTTTAATTTTTGGGTAAAAAAAATAATACAGTGCACCAGGGGTGTGCAACCTGCGGCCCGCGGAAAGCAGCGGTTTTTGGCCCGTGACAGGAATTCGGTGCAACTCTTTTTGATGTTGTGAATAGCGAAGCGCTATTTGCCTTTTGTGATTTCTCCGTTATTTCTTTAATTATTTTATGAGGAATTTGCAAACTTAAGGTGGGTGGATGGGACGCTGTCGTTCGGAATCGCTTCATATGGTAGCTTATGAAGTAGTTTATATTTTGTTGGGAGTGTGTCCTTGTATATTCTTTTGTATCCTTTAGTTTTTTTTTTCATTCACTCTGCGGTTTATAGCCTACTGCACATTTTAAAAATAGATTCGACCTGATATATATATCTAGTGTAGAAAGTGAGAAGCAAATGTTGCCCGGTATATGTGAACGCCATGGTCGCTGAACTTCGTAGCGTCCCTTCCCGTCCCGCTAATAATATAAACTCACCTTTATTGTATTATGAGCAATCGCAACAATCCAAAAATTTATTGTGCGCAAAAATGAACTTACTATTGCGGAGATACCGTTAAATCATTATGATTTACTGAAACGCGTGAGTTTAGATTGCCGCGTGCGTGTATTTCAGCCTTTTTAGGGCAAATAAGAAGAAGTGTCATGTTTGCTGTCGGAAGTGTGGGTGTACAGCTGATTCTGGGTACAACGCCTTCAAAACATAAACGACGCCTCCCGAAAACAGTGATGCGCTAACCCTGGAAATTTGAAACTGCGTTCCAAAATTTTGCCGGAAATCTGAAGGAATCGGAATATCGGTAGTGTACTGTATCAGTGTATGAGTAGTTGTTTGGGTCAGTTGGAATATTTGCTGGAATAGATTGGGCAGTTGCCACCACAAAATTCCTTCAAAGTAAAACGAAAAAAATCGGACAAATTTGTAAATTGATTTCAGGTTTATAGTAAACTAAATTACTTTTAATTCCTCAACTTTCTTCAGTCATTTAGGGAGAGAAATTCACATGCCCAAGAATTTTTAATACTGTACGTTCGAAGTAAAATCGAATCACAAAATGAGATAATTTTGAAGTTTTCTTTCAAAAAAAAATTACCTTAGAAACATGATGAGTTGTAATGACTCGAGTCACATTTTTAGTGTGACTCGACTCGAGCCTTGACCCGTGAGCGACTCGACTCTAGTGGTGAAATACTTCATGACTTCAAATTAACATTTTTGTGATTCGGACTCGACATGACTCGGATAAGTCATTGACTGGACCATGAGATTGAAAAGACTTGACTTGACTCGAGTATATAGGTCCATGACTCGGACTCTACTTTGGTGACTTCGTCCCATCTCTGGTAAAAACACAGCTGAGCTGTGATGAAATAATACGAAATGTGCTTGTGTTACTGTACTGTAAATAAATGTAATGTTTAAGTACCCGTGCGTCTTATATACGCGAAATACGGTGTATAGCTTGCTATGAAATTAACGGAGTTCTTAACCACCAACTTGTATTGCACATTCGCTTGGACATACTTAAACATTACATTTATTTTCAGTACAGTAACACAAGCACATTCGAGTCATTACAACCTTATCATGTTTCTAAGGTAATTTTTTTTTGAAAGAAAACTTCAAAATGATCTCATTTTGTGATTCGATTTTACTTCGAACTTCGAACGTACAGTATTAAAAATTCTTGGGCATGTGAATTTCTCTCCCTAAATGACTGAAGAATGTTGAGGAATTAAAAGTAATTTAGTTTACTGTAAACCTGAAATCAATTTACAAATTTGTCCGATTTTTTCGTTTTACTTTGAATGATTTTTTTTCCAGCAAATATTCCAACTGACCCAAACAACTACTCGTTTATGTTTTGAAGGCGTTGTACCCAGAATCAGCTGTATGCCCACACTTCCGACAGGTAACAGATTTTTCTTATTATTTGCCCTAAAAAGGCTGAAATACACGCACGCGGCAATCTAAACTCACGCGTTTCAGGTTTGTTTTGATATAGCCGTGCAGAATCGAATTCTCACATTTTCGTGATGAGATAAACCACTCGTTGATCTTCGTAATACCACCAATTGTGAAAGTGGAGATTGAAAGGGAATCAATCTCGCGCATATATACGTCAAGAGCAAGGAAAGCAGGGCTGTGGAGTCGGAGTCGGGAAAAAATGTACCGACTCCGACACCCAATATGTTTGAACCGTTCGAACTGGTTCCGAATAATTCTTGAATATTTTTTAAAATTCAGATATGTTAATTTTGAAAATTCGGCAGTCCAGGAGTCCTCTCGTGATCTGCGTGAAATTGTCAGATAGTGATTACACGACTCTTGTGGCCAGATACTTAATATTTTTTAAATTACTTCTCAAAATAGTATATTTTTTATCACTACAAATACCAACTTACGCTATAGAATCTCCTACGACCTACATGCTACTGTGTAAGAAACTTTTAGGAGATCAAGCTTGATAAAAATGCATCAGTTAATCATGAAATGTCGTCACATTATGTTTTGAACAGTGCACATGCATTACATATGCGTTTCAAAGTGGAAATTCATTTGATGATTCTGTAAAGATGTGGACGAGAAAGAAATACAGGTTATATTACACAATACATTTTTACGGTAGTTGGTTATGAAGTATTCAGTCTTCTAGCCACCTATTTAAACATTTTTAATGAATGCATAAGCAACCTAGATACCTATAAACCGGGTCACCTATGTGTAACAGGAAACAGTGATATGCCAGAATTATTCATCTCCTCTTTTCAAAAAACTCATTTCCTTCGTAAACCAGCGTTATGTTATGAATATGTGTTTTGTTCTTTGAACATTTTTAATCAATGCATTAGCAACCTAGATACATATATGCAGCAGGAAACGGAATGATATATCAGAATTATTCATCTCCTCTCTTCAAAACACCGATTTCCTTCTTAAGCCAGCGTTATCTTCCGAATATGTATTTTGTTCTGCAATAGAAGATGGGAAGGAATATGTTAGAGCTACAATACATCCCACAGTCGGTTCTTTGTGTACATGGATTCAGTAATATTACATGCATGTGCAAAGCAAGAAATGTAAAACAGAAATAATTCCTTATCTTCGATGCTAAATTAAACCTGACCACTCACTATCTTGGCTACTACATAAATTTTAAGCCGCCCATAACCTCCAATTAAATCTCTCGTATTTCAATACCCCCATACAAAGAGGTAACATAAGTTAAGTTAAAAATATGGTCGGCATGGCCTTAAGGTCTAAGTCAGGGGTGCGCAACCTGAGGCCGTGAGAGGGGCAATGTGCAGCCATGAAAGAGATGCAAATCGCTGAGCAGATGTTGCGGACATTGAAACAAATAAATACTACTTTCATACCCACGAAGTTTATTGGGAAAAGAAATTGTTATACACCGGAATGTTGAGCATGTTGACACTTCAAATCAGCACCGAAGTTACAGTAAATATGTTGATAATTTTGATTTGTAACTCAGACAAGGAGCGAGCAAACTTTCTGTCCATGTAGACCGCACCGCTTCAACTCCACTACGGCCGCACAAATAGATAATAACAGCACAAGTAAAAAATTAAAAAGGCTAATTTCCATCGTTAACTAAACAAGGAACCTATAAAGAAAGTTAACTATTCATCTAATTTCAGTCTTTCAGTCATGGGTAAAACGGTAATAATGGCGCGCGGTCATATATTGAACATTTTTTTTATACTTTTGAACATAAACTTCGTGGGTATGAAAGTAGTATTTATTTGTTTCAATGTCCGCAACATCTGCTCAGCGATTTGCATCTCTTTCATGGCTGCACATTGCCCCTCTCACGGCCTCAGGTTGCGCACCCCTGACTTAGACCTTAAGGCCATGCCGACCATATTTTTAACTTAACTTATGTTACCTCTTTGTATGGGGGTATTGAAATACGAGAGATTTAATTGGAGGTTATGGGCGGCTTAAAATTTATGTAGTAGCCAAGATAGTGAGTGGTCAGGTTTAATTTAGCATCGAAGATAAGGAATTATTTCTGTTTTACATTTCTTGCTTTGCACATGCATGTAATATTACTGAATCCATGTACACAAAGAACCGACTGTGGGATGTATTGTAGCTCTAACATATTCCTTCCCATCTTCTATTGCAGAACAAAATACATATTCGGAAGATAACGCTGGCTTAAGAAGGAAATCGGTGTTTTGAAGAGAGGAGATGAATAATTCTGATATATCATTCCGTTTCCTGCTGCATATATGTATCTAGGTTGCTAATGCATTGATTAAAAATGTTCAAAGAACAAAACACATATTCATAACATAACGCTGGTTTACGAAGGAAATGAGTTTTTTGAAAAGAGGAGATGAATAATTCTGGCATATCACTGTTTCCTGTTACACATAGGTGACCCGGTTTATAGGTATCTAGGTTGCTTATGCATTCATTAAAAATGTTTAAATAGGTGGCTAGAAGACTGAATACTTCATAACCAACTACCGTAAAAATGTATTGTGTAATATAACCTGTATTTCTTTCTCGTCCACATCTTTACAGAATCATCAAATGAATTTCCACTTTGAAACGCATATGTAATGCATGTGCACTGTTCAAAACATAATGTGACGACATTTCATGATTAACTGATGCATTTTTATCAAGCTTGATCTCCTAAAAGTTTCTTACACAGTAGCATGTAGGTCGTAGGAGATTCTATAGCGTAAGTTGGTATTTGTAGTGATAAAAAATATACTATTTTGAGAAGTAATTTAAAAAATATTAAGTATCTGGCCACAAGAGTCGTGTAATCACTATCTGACAATTTCACGCAGATCACGAGAGGACTCCTGGACTGCCGAATTTTCAAAATTAACATATCTGAATTTTAAAAAATATTCAAGAATTATTCGGAACCAGTTCGAACGGTTCAAACATATTGGGTGTCGGAGTCGGTACATTTTTTCCCGACTCCGACTCCACAGCCCTGCTTTCCTTGCTCTTGACGTATATATGCGCGAGATTGATTCCCTTTCAATCTCCACTTTCACAATTGGTGGTATTACGAAGATCAACGAGTGGTTTATCTCATCACGAAAATGTGAGAATTCGATTCTGCACGGCTATATCAAAACAAACCTGAAACGCGTGAGTTTAGATTGCCGCGTGCGTGTATTTCAGCCTTTTTAGGGCAAATAATAAGAAAAATCTGTTACCTGTCGGAAGTGTGGGCATACAGCTGATTCTGGGTACAACGCCTTCAAAACATAAACGAGTAGTTGTTTGGGTCAGTTGGAATATTTGCTGGAAAAAAAATCATTCAAAGTAAAACGAAAAAATCGGACAAATTTGTAAATTGATTTCAGGTTTACAGTAAACTAAATTACTTTTAATTCCTCAACATTCTTCAGTCATTTAGGGAGAGAAATTCACATGCCCAAGAATTTTTAATACTGTACGTTCGAAGTTCGAAGTAAAATCGAATCACAAAATGAGATCATTTTGAAGTTTTCTTTCAAAAAAAAATTACCTTAGAAACATGATAAGGTTGTAATGACTCGAATGTGCTTGTGTTACTGTACTGAAAATAAATGTAATGTTTAAGTATGTCCAAGCGAATGTGCAATACAAGTTGGTGGTTAAGAACTCCGTTAATTTCATAGCAAGCTATACACCGTATTTCGCGTATATAAGACGCACGGGTACTTAAACATTACATTTATTTACAGTACAGTAACACAAGCACATTTCGTATTATTTCATCACAGCTCAGCTGTGTTTTTACCAGAGATGGGACGAAGTCACCAAAGTAGAGTCCGAGTCATGGACCTATATACTCGAGTCAAGTCAAGTCTTTTCAATCTCATGGTCCAGTCAATGACTTATCCGAGTCATGTCGAGTCCGAATCACAAAAATGTTAATTTGAAGTCATGAAGTATTTCACCACTAGAGTCGAGTCGCTCACGGGTCAAGGCTCGAGTCGAGTCACACTAAAAATGTGACTCGAGTCATTACAACTCATCATGTTTCTAAGGTAATTTTTTTTTGAAAGAAAACTTCAAAATTATCTCATTTTGTGATTCGATTTTACTTCGAACGTACAGTATTAAAAATTCTTGGGCATGTGAATTTCTCTCCCTAAATGACTGAAGAAAGTTGAGGAATTAAAAGTAATTTAGTTTACTATAAACCTGAAATCAATTTACAAATTTGTCCGATTTTTTTCGTTTTACTTTGAAGGAATTTTGTGGTGGCAACTGCCCAATCTATTCCAGCAAATATTCCAACTGACCCAAACAACTACTCATACACTGATACAGTACACTACCGATATTCCGATTCCTTCAGATTTCCGGCAAAATTTTGGAACGCAGTTTCAAATTTCCAGGGTTAGCGCATCACTGTTTTCGGGAGGCGTCGTTTATGTTTTGAAGGCGTTGTACCCAGAATCAGCTGTACACCCACACTTCCGACAGCAAACATGACACTTCTTCTTATTTGCCCTAAAAAGGCTGAAATACACGCACGCGGCAATCTAAACTCACGCGTTTCAGTAAATCATAATGATTTAACGGTATCTCCGCAATAGTAAGTTCATTTTTGCGCACAATAAATTTTTGGATTGTTGCGATTGCTCATAATACAATAAAGGTGAGTTTATATTATTAGCGGGACGGGAAGGGACGCTACGAAGTTCAGCGACCATGGCGTTCACATATACCGGGCAACATTTGCTTCTCACTTTCTACACTAGATATATATATCAGGTCGAATCTATTTTTAAAATGTGCAGTAGGCTATAAACCGCAGAGTGAATGAAAAAAAAAACTAAAGGATACAAAAGAATATACAAGGACACACTCCCAACAAAATATAAACTACTTCATAAGCTACCATATGAAGCGATTCCGAACGACAGCGTCCCATCCACCCACCTTAAGTTTGCAAATTCCTCATAAAATAATTAAAGAAATAACGGAGAAATCACAAAAGGCAAATAGCGCTTCGCTATTCACAACATCAAAAAGAGTTGCACCGAATTCCTGTCACGGGCCAAAAACCGCTGCTTTCCGCGGGCCGCAGGTTGCACACCCCTGGTGCACTGTATTATTTTTTTTACCCAAAAATTAAAGAGTCCATCTAAGGAAATCGCTTACTGTAATTCAAATATAAAACATTTGCAGTTGTGCACGATAAATTTTTCATTTCTATTTAATTTCTGGTAGATATAACCAAAATATTCAACTTTACAGATCACCCCTATCACAGTTAACATATAGACAAAGCAACATTGCAGTGATTCCCAATACAAACAACGAAAAGGAAGGAACTATGGACATTATATGTTGGTTCTGGATATGAAAACAAATTGAACTTTATTTTTCCATTACATAAATAGGTGAAAAGCTACTTTGCAGCTATATTTTTAACCATACAGAGCATATATATATAGAGGAAGTATATACTACTATTGTGATACTTGGTTATGATGGAAAAAAAATCCGCATTGATATTTTAAGTTACAAATATATATAGCGGCTTCACAACTATTATCAATTGCAACGTTAAATAACTTGAGAAAAAAGTTGATAAAAAAGCGTAGATTAACAAATATATCAAAGGAAAAAATTTGAACATGATGAAAAAATTGGAAATGAACCCTCTTACAGAGAGTGAGTGGAAACAAATTCAAGAAAGTACATTAAAAAATGAAAAATCGAAGAGTAGGCCATTTCTGTTCAATTTACTACTCAATGTCTTCAAATCCAAATATATAGGATTAGGATGAGCTGATTTCGTATGTGCGACTTTTTCAATTTTGTATTATTGTAAACTTATGGTGTCTGTTGTCAACTTTGCTCTAGAAATGAATGTGATCATCTTCCCGCGACACAGTGGTATTCTCCATTGACTTTTACCTCTTATATTTCGAAAAAATTCCAATGGTTTTGTTTGTTGTAAAGATTGGCAAGCATGAAATGATGGGTAAAGTGAGACATTCAAAAATCAATATTGTGATACTGTGCTCTTTAATTTAAAAGAACACATTCAGGTGTAATCTTCATACAATCAGCTGAGTTCAGCATGCTCACAAGCAGGCATGGTCACATCATGCGTCATGTATAAGCCGAGGGTACATATGATACATAAATTTTTTAAAAATTAAAAGCTACATACTCCAGCCTATTCATACACATTATTTTCCAGAAATCATAGGATTTTTGATATGTTCAATATAAGAATGTTAGAATATCAACTTTGCAAAATTAAAAAAATAGTGAATACAAATGTTGGATATCACAAAATGTTCAATAAACTTGTACAATGAAGTCTTCACTCCTGAAATAAATCATATGTGGATAAAACAATAATGTTTTAAATAGTGACATATTTCACTTTTACTTTAGGTCCTATTCGCAGTATTCCAGTCATGGGTCTGACACATACATCATCGCTTCACGCCGTTAATTTGTAATTGCACTCGAAATTTTTTCTCAAAACTGACAAAATAACTTAAGTATAAAAATAATATACAGTCATATATTTCACAGTGACAAAAAGGAAATAACTGTATATTTATTTATTACCAACATCCTTATGGGCAATCCACAAGGAAACAATTAAAAACAATAATAAAAAATTCCCAAAGCTAAAATTAATACA
>JAUELA010089656.1:0-10196 GCA_031471845.1 Boltenia villosa | reverse complement strand
TTTCTCTGAATTCAATGCTACGTGGACAGAATGATGAGTTGTTCAATTAACCTTTTAACTTTAACGTTCGCTACACCTATGTGTTTTTTTGAAAAATGTTTATTGAATGCTACATTTTTCCATCTTTTTACCAATATTTCTGAAATTTTCTTCTTGCAGAAGTACTCCCGTGTTATTATCAAGTTCATGTGGCTGATTCCCCTCTCACACTCAGAAGTGCTAATGGAAATAACTTCATTCATAGACGTGAACATGGGGGATGTGAGCATTCAGTAGATAATAAAAAAGAAAGCTTGGACCGGTAGGCTTTTTCAAGCCGGGACATCTCATTTAACAGGGATTTATAGATACTTTGAGGTTCAGAAGAGAAGCTCTCATGGATGTATTGGAGCCCAAACGAGACCGAACCGTCCTCCGGAATTCAGGGTATGTGCCCATCACTTAAGAGGAGTTCATATTTTCCATTCTCCTGTGACATAGTGCCCAAAACTCCTGTTCCTCTGCTACATCTTGACCTGGTTCCGACGAGATTCCTTGTGACTTTTATCGCTTCTCACCTTCCGTTCAGAAGGCGCGTGCCATCTGATTGTCAGCAGTGGATATTTTTCACCAGATTGGCTTCGGAAAGCCCAGCACCATCAACACTCATATAGAGTTTTTCTCTCCATGCACGTTTTGTCTCTTTCTTATTGGTTCCGGGTACACATCGCCACTCCTCAACGGGATAGGATCTTTTAAGTATTGTAATTCCACCCAGTACCACCAACCAACGGGGTCGTCGAAGTCCACCATTCGCTGCAGTTTCTATGTTGTCCAATCGTTGTGACAATAGACGGTATTCGCAGGCCTTTCTCATCGACTTCGGCATGGAAAAATTCGAGAGAGGTATCTTTGGGTAGCCGAAGCCACCCTCTCACATATGGCTTCAGATGTCCCCCCGTTCTGTCAAGTTTGGATAAACAGGTCTTACCGGGTATACCTGCATGTAGAACCTTCGGTATTAGGTGGTTCTGGGCGCTACTGAGGTTTTAGCGGCGCGCGAGTTAGATTTACATTTCCATCCTGGAGTATTGTTCCCAGGATTTCAATGCATTAGGACAGGATACTTTGTTTCAAGGCATTAGGGCCCAAACCTTCGTCTTGTAGGTGGTCCAAAAATATATGTGTTTCGTGTTGTAGTGCTTGAGTAGACTCAGTGAGGATCACTGTGTCGTTAGCAGGGGAATATGAGAAATATGAGAGGAATATTTTTCCGCACATACGAAATACGTATGTCGAAATGCCTTTGGCTGGAAAGCTGTTCACGAGTCTCTCGACCAAGATTTCATGAGAGGATCTGACCAGCATTGGTCCGATAGTAATGGGCCTATATTGCCCTGGTTGTGATGGATTTGATACCTTGGTAATCGAAACAGTCCTCGATCGACGGAAACATTGAGGCCCAGTTAAAGTTCAGATACAGCCTAGTGAGAAACCAGCCACAAGTTAATGATCTTATTCATTGTGGCGGCTGTTATATATTTTGCAAGCCGGTGGCACATATCGTCCGGTCCGGATGTAGTGTTTCCTCACTGCTTGATTGACTAACGAGAGGGGTATCTTTGGGTAGCCGAAGCCACCTTCTCATATATGACCTGAGATGTGGTGAAATTGTAATGTACAATTGATTGGACCGTCTTGTTTATCATTAGTTGTTGTGAACACTCAATGCGTTCACCAATGATTATTATTCTGCCTTCTAGCACTGGTCAGTTCTATGTTCCCACTTGCTTGTATGTCTTCTTTTAAGTTATATTGCTTACTTGCGGTGCTTGCTATTATATTAAGTGTGTCTCTTTATTTACTTTATAGAATCTTAAGTTAAGAATCTTATGTTAAGTAAAGCCTTAATACTGGAAAAGGTCGTAATTTAGGTATTGAAATCCTATCTTATAACAAGTTACTTAACATTTTATTCGACGAAGAAATCTCACATACAATAAAGATAAATGCATGTACTCCACAAGAACATTATTCATTCTTGGAAGCGTTGTATCGGAAGGAGAAATTAGACCTGACGCTGAAAGGCTGAAACCATTGCAGGAGCTACCTTCTCCCAAAGACGCTAAGAGTCTAAAACGAATAATCGGTCTCTACTCATATTATTCACAATGGATAAAAGGCTTTTCAAAGAAGATAAAGCCTTTAGTACTGAGCAAGAAATTCCCCCTCGTCAATTCATTGAAACTCGATATTGAAACATCTGTTGTCCATGCTATTGACGAATCCCTACCCTTTCAAGTGGAAACTGATGCGTCCGATTTTTTCTCTGGCTGCCACACTAAATCAAAATGGTCTACCTGTAGCTTTCTTCTCTAGAAAATTGAATGGGTCTCTGAGCTCAAGCATCCTGCTATTGAAAGAGAGGCTACTGCTATCATATAAGTTGTCAGGCACTGGAAACATTACCTTACAGGAAGACACTTTTCTTTGGCCACAGACCAAAAATCAGTTGCATAAATGTTTGATTGCAAGCATAAAGGAAAAATAAAAATGTGAAAATCATGCGTTGGTGATTAGAATTATCCACGTATGAATTCGACATCATTTTTAGGGCAGGAAAGGAACATGTACCTGCAGACACATTATCGAGAGTGAGATGAGTTTGACTATAGAAAAACTTTATGAGATTCATCAATCTCTCTGTCACCCTGGCGTGACTCGTATGGCTCATTTTGTGAAAATACGCAATTTACCGTTCTCTATCGAAGAAATCAAACACATGACACGCAGATGTAGAATATGTGCAGAATGTAAGCCGTAATATTACAACCCAGATCCTTCTCACTTAATTAAAGCTACTCAGTCCTTCGAAAGGCTAAATTTATATTTTAAAGGACCGTTGCTAAGTATTAAGCAAAATAAATATATATTGACAATATGTGATGAGTATTCAAGGTTCCCATTTGCCTTCCCATGTAAAGATTTAAAGTGCACAAACTGTTGTGAACTGTCTATGTGAACTTTTCTCATCTTTCGGGATGCGTCTTTCATACATTCTGACGGGGTTCTGGATTCATGAGTTCTGAACTGAAGAATTTTCTTCATGAAAAAGGAATTGCAACAAGTCGTACAACAAGTTATAATCCAGCTGGAAATGTTCAAGTCGAACGCCTAAACGGAACAATATGGCAGACAATTATTCTTGCTCTGAAAGCGAGAGATCTTACTGTTAAATGTTGGCAAATGGTTCTCTATGATGCTCTCCACTCTGTAAGATCTTTATTATGCACTGTCACAAGTAAGTCTCCTCACGAACGCATCTTTACTTTCCAAGGCAAACCTACCAGCGGAACTTCTATAACTACTTGGCTTGCTAAACCTGGTCCTGTTCTCTAAAAGCGTGATGTTCGTCAGTCAAAGTACGAACCTCTCGTCCATGACGAAAATCTGGAACGTTTTGTTAACGCTGCTAAACGAAGAAATCTCACATACAATAAAGACAAATGCATGTACTCCACAAGAACATTAAGTATTCTTGGAAGCGTTGTATCGGAAGGAGAAATTAGACCTGACCCTGAAAGGCTAAAACAATTGCAGGAGCTACCTCCTCCCAAAGACGCTAAGAGTCTAAAACGAATAATCGGTCTTGTTCTCCTAAAGCGTAATGTTCGTCAGTCAAAGATATTTAAACGTGTCTTGTAGTCCCGTTATCTTTCAGACTTCAGCACATCTGGCTGACATAGTGCACAAAACTCTTGAACTTCTGCTATATCTTGCCCTGGTTCCTACGAGATTCCTTTTGACTTTTATCGCTTCTCACCTTCCGTTCAGAAGGCGCGTGTCATCTGATAGTCAGCAGTGGATATCTTTCACTAGATTGGCTTCGGAAAGCCCAACACCATCAACACTTATATAGAGTTTTTCTTTCTATACACCTTTTGTCTCTTTCCCATTGATTACGGCTACACCTCACCACTCCTCAACGGGCTAGGATCTTTTAAGTATTGTAATTCCACCCAAGTCCCCCAACCAACGGGGTCATCGGAGTCCACCATTCGCTGCAGTTTCTATGATGCCCAATCGTTGTGACTATAGACGGTATTCACAGGCCTTTCTCATCGACTTCGGCATGAAAAAATTCGAGAGGGGTATCTTGAGGTAGCCGAAGCCACCCTCTCACATATGACCTAAGATGACCCTCCGTTCTCTCAAGTTCAGATACACAGGTCTTACCGGGTGTACCTACATGTAGAACCTTCGGTCTTAGGTGGTTCTGGGCGCTACTGAGGTTTTAGCGGCGCGCGAGTTAGATTGTTTCCAGAGAGGCTACTTCATTTCAATGCATTAGGACAGGATACTTTATTTCAAGGCATACGGGCCCAAACCTTCGTCTTGTAGGTGGTCCAAAAATATCTGTGTTTCGTGTTGTAGTGCCTGAGTAGACTCAGTGAAGATCACTGTGAATTAGCAAAAGCTAGCACGGGAATATGAGAAATATGAGAGGTATATTTTTCTGCACATACGTCAGTATGTCGAAATGCCTTTTGCTGGAAAGCTGTTCCCGAGTCTCTCGACCAAGATTTAATGAAAGGATCTGACCAGCATTGGTTCGATAGTAATGGCCTATATTGCCCTGGTTGTGATGGATTTGATACCTTGGTGATCGAAACAGTCCTTGATCGACGAAAATATTGAGGCAGACGCCCAGTTAGCCACAGCCTAGTTAGAAACCAGCCACAAGTTAATGATCTTTTTCATTGTTCCGGCTGGTATATATTTTGAAAGCCGGTGGCACATACCGTCCGGTCCTGATGTAGTGTTTCCACACTGCTTGATTGCATGCCGAACTACATCGAAGTGGATTGGGTTCATCTTACTCTGGTCCACTTCCCGTACAGGGTTGATCGGTCGGAACGCCAGGGGCTCAAAAACACCCTTCTAGTACTAGCCAAGTGCTTTCATCTCCAGCGCCTCCTTCTAACCAGCTCTCCAATTTCCCGACAGAACCATTTCAGCGGCAGCAGAGCGGTTCCTTCTGCAGATTCTCTGCATCGTTGAGTGCTATACTTTCCTTCGTTGTCGTTGGGACATGTGGGTTGAATTAAGTCTCTTTGAACGACGCATGTAGTACGGTCTTAGGCTACCTGTGATGGCTCTAACATGTTATTCCATCATTATAGCAAGCTCATCACCTCCTGCGCCTTTCGCAATCGCATCATCAAGCATCTCCGCATTCCAAGATTTGGAAGTAGTTGTCCCAAAAAGGTAAAACGTCATCTGCCTGCCACGACGTCATCTGATAAGAAACAGCCCCAGTGGTCATCATGGGTACCTCTGGGGCGATGTTCGTTGGATCGCTCACTGTTTGATAGTATCTTTCCGCCTAAGTGTTTTAGGCGGGACCTTCACCAACTCCATATATTTTCGATCTCACCTTTTCGCCCTTATCGCCTCAATTGTACGAGTAGTTGGTACACCCATGAAGTCGGAGACAGAAACGTTCGTTATTCCGTTAGAGTAGGGGTCTCCAAATTATGGCCCGCGGGCAACATGATTGTCTGTGGCCCGCGGCAAAGTAACAAAAACACATTGAAATTTGTTCAAGTAACCGCTCACTGAAAGATCAAGTGTTGTGACCTTCTATAATTATCGTATATGTCATGTTTCATGCACCTGTTGTTTCTATTGTGAATTTCATTAGATCGCATGCATTGAATCCTCTCCAGTATCGCAATTATCTGTAAGAAACTGATTCTGCTGACTTGCATTGTTATTCAGCAGTTAGTATTATTCAGCGGCTTAGTTGTAGTAAGGTTCTACTGCGATTATTTCAGCTCACAAAGGAAATTGATTTATTTATAACAGAGAAAGATCGACCTCAACCGCTTTTTATCAGATATGGTAAGCAATATGAATCAATTGATATGAAATATGAAATTGCAAGAGGAAAGCAAAATTGATGTTAATTGGAGGACAGGTGAAAGTGCAAAATTTAGGTCATTTCCCATATTGTAAAGAATGTAAACGAATGTAAACAAATGGTGGAGCAAATTGGTTCACTCCGTATCCGATCTTGTTCCAATCAGTAACCGGTACCGTAATGCCATGATCTAACTTATTTAGTTAGTTGTCGTTTGGTCGATCCCCAAGATTGCTCTTGTCCAGGAACTTCGTCGCACACTATAACTATCAAGCAAAATAGAAAAACAAATGAAAATTGCAATCATATATTTTTTAAATGATAAAGTTAAATAGTACTTGGTATAAACTAAATACCATTACTAGAGAGAAATTTTCCACCTGTGTGATCAGATCAGGATCAGGTGTATATATTTCGGATCTTGCCTTTTCCCCCTCATCGCCTCAATTGTACGAGTAGTTGGTACATCCATGAAGTCGGAGGCAGAAACGTTCGTTATTCCGTTAGAGCAGGAGTCTCCAAATTATGGACCGTGGATTGTCTGTAGCCCGCAGCAAGGTAACAAAAATATATTGAAATTTTCAAAATTCTACGCTTATTAACCAATTTTCCTCTTGTAAATGAGATTTATTAGTCACATAAACGTGTTTCATTATCGCTCTGCATGTTTCTTCATTGTATCATCCACCAACAAGCATTGAATCCTCTCCACTTTCGCAATTATCTGTAATAAACTGATTTTGTTGACTTGCATTGTTATTAAGAAGTTAGTATTATTCAGCGGCTAAGTTGTAGCAGGTTCTACTGCGGTTAGTTCAGCTCTGAAACGAAATTGATTTATTTATAACTGAGAAAGATCGACCTCAACCGCTTTTATCAGATACTGTGGTAAGCCAAAATGTTGATATGAGAAACAGCAGAGCAAAATTGATGCTAATTGAAGGAGAGGTGAAAGTGCAAAATTTATGTCATTTCCCATATTGTAAAGAATTAATTGTAACAGGGAAATCCGTTCTTTATTTGCAAATGAAGTTATTTTAGACTTGAAAAAAATTCCATGGGCGATTTTCGACAATTTGTTTTGGAGCAAATGGGTTCACTCCGAATCCGATCAGTAACCGGTACCGTAATGTCAAGATGTAACTTCGTTAGTTGTCGTTTCGTCGATCGCCAAGATTGGTCTTGTCCAGGAAGTTCGACGCACAATATAACTATCATTAAATATAATTATCGAGCAAAATAGAGAAATGAAAATTACAATAATATATTTTTTAATTTATGAAGTTAAAACTACTTGGCACAAACCAAATAACATTACTAGAGAGTAATTTGCACGTGTGTGATCAGATCAGGATCATGTGTGGTATGTTTTTGAAAGTCTGAACTCTTTTGCTGGTGCTATATGCTGATCTGTGGTACCGCGCCCATGATTTGACATGCGGCTCAGGATTCCATTACACTGGAAGAGGATCATGTAGTTTAACAAACATCGGGGGCTGATACATGATTTATCATAATTCATGAGCGTGTTGTTGTTATTATCAAGTTCATATGACTGAATCCCCTCCCAAACTCAGTAATAATGTGATTAATTAGTGAACAACTCACCTGTAGATATAAATCTTTTGGGATGTGAGAATTCAGTACAGAATAATAAGAAAGCTTAAATCTCTTACAGAGAGATATTATTTCAGCTTCTTCATAATTCAGTGGTAGATTCAAGGCCAGACATTCCATTAAATTTATAGATACTTTGATAATTGATTCATATATACTTTGCGGTTCAGAAGTTAGAGAAACTTCCATGGTTTTTGTTGTGAACATACGGTGCTCAAAGCTTAAAGGAAGAGACCGGGCCGTTGTCGTGAAAATCAGGGCCGGATTATAATTGTAGCAAATGCTACGGGCCCTGCGCTGAATGCTTGCAAGCAAAATGTGGTAATAACCTGATATTAATTATCTAAATTTTATTATTTCGAAATTTAATTGTAATTATGAATGTTTAAATAAATGTTACACTTATTTGCTAAAAAAATATTTATGCGTCGGCGCGCATTGCCGTAACTCATCTTATGAAATAGAGGAAATGGGGCTACATAACCAAACGATGCTAATAACGTCGTTTATGACTTCATTTAAATTAACACTCAGCAGTCCTAATGGAATTAACTTCATTCATATACGTAAATCTTGGGGGTGGGAGCATTCAGTAGATAATAAAAAAAGGAAGCTTAAACCTTTTTAATAATGCAGTAGTATTATTTCATCAGGCTGTTTCAAGCCCAGACATCTCATTTAAGAGTGATTTATAGATACTTTGAGGTTCAGAAGTTAGAGAACCTTTCATGATTCTGCTCGTGATTTTACACATCATCGTTGTACTCCCCTGGACCTTCGCTGCGATCAGTTTCATTTCCGATTGAGTGAGGCCAAGATACTAAAGTTCTCTCTCCGTATCTGGGCTCATACATACTCATACATACATGCAGTTGATCGACACTGAGGTGAATGTCGCTGCTAGGGACGCCGCTCTGTCTTTTTCTGGTGTCCACACTATAAAAATACATCAGCTTGCGGTTGTGAGTCACATTTAGTTGTGTTACTGTCTAAGGTTATCTGGGTGTCCAACACCCAAACTCCCAATCCCATTTCCCAGCAGACCAAATCTGTTTTCCTGACACTAATTTTCTTGACGCTATACCCCGAGAAAATTTGAACAAACTGCAAGTTCTGACAAATTATGTCTCTTCTGATGTTTACGAATTGGATCGCCAGAAACCACATTTTCTTTGAAATACTGCTTCATCTCAGTTGTGATATGTTCACTTTCCCCACTGCTCTGTGAGCCTTCTGAATCATATGCAAGAGTGATAATTGATTCAAGCGTTACAGTTTTGGATTTGGGCGTTGGAGGTGTGGATTTACATGGTCCTTCATTCACAGCTCTTTCATCCACAGGATAACTTGTTATCGGTTGAGGTGGAGTTTCTGTCTTGCTTCTTTGTTACTTCAACAATTCTGCCTCCATTGTAAATTTGTAAATTTCCCTTCTCCCTCAGATTCCTGTATTTCTTTTTATTACAAAAAAAACAAGTATCAGATTCCTGTCTTTTTCTGATGCCATAATGGGTAACTCTGGTGGAATTTTGGTTGGGTCGCTCACGGTTTGATAGTCTCTTTCCTGCAAAGGGTTTTGGGTGGGAACCTTCACCAACTCCATATATTTCGGATCTCGCATTATTGCCAGTCCTTGACAAACACCTTCCCTGATTTTGTCTTGTGCAAGCGTGAATTTGTAAATCTGTTCACGAAATTCCTGACTTTGAACGTATTTCCTATCGTTGTCAGGAGTTCGAGGGATTTAAAAAATACGGGCATATACGCGCTGTCCAATTTTTGGAAACATTATATCATTTCCTGACTTGATCGCATTCAGCGCAAGGCCCGTTGCATTTGCTACAATTATAATCCGGCCCTGATTTTCACGACAACGGCACGGTCTCTTCCTTTAAGCTTTGAGCACTGTATGTTCACAACAACATCCATGAAAAGTTCTCTAACTTCGGAACCGAAAAGTATACATGAATCAAGTATCAAAGTATCGATAAATTTAATGGAATGTCTGGCCTTGAATCTACCACTGAATTATGAAGAAGCATTCATTCCAGTGGTGGAATCAGCCCAAAGTGAAAAGTATCCAAACAACAAGGATACAGGAATCTGACATTTGTTGCAGGTGTCAGGAAACAAGATTTGGTCTGCTGGTGTTGGACACCAATATACCCTCAGAGAATCCCGGACATTTAACCAACAATTTCGCCATCGTTGTGACGTCATAACTTTAAGATATATATTTTTTGAATTGCGGTGTAATGTCCGTTGGCTAAATGTCCGGGCACCAACCTCAGACGGGTAAGTCACACAACTCCATGTGGCGCAAGATGATGTACTATAATAGCGCGGACATCAGACATTTTGTGGTAAGATAGAACGGCGTCCCTAGCAGTGACGATCAACTGGAGAGTATGTATGTAAGTATGAGCCCAGGTACGGAGAGAGAACTTAAGTATCTGGGCCAGACTCAATCGGAAATTACACTGATCGCGGTGAAGCTCCTGGAGAGTATAGTGATCATGTGTAAAATGGCGAGCAGAACCACTGAAGAATGGAAAAAATGAACTCCTCTAAATCCTGGAATCCGGGCGAAAGCTGTTGTGAGATTGCAGTGAATAAAATCTCAATTGCTATCGATAACCCTAGCAATAAATAACGACCTTTTCAGTATTAAGGCTTT
>JAUELA010089544.1:0-17963 GCA_031471845.1 Boltenia villosa | reverse complement strand
TTGAAATACATTAAATTGAAGGAATTATTTCTGCTAAAAGATCAAAATATCATCTATCCATTTATCTATGCTAAACACCATACTCACTGGAATATGCACAAATAAGCGTTCCTTCCTATTAAAACTTGGGAACAATTTAAAGTCTTAACATATTTGTGGATTGTCAATATCTTGAAAGATTGAAATACATTAAATTGAAGGAATTATTTCTGCTAAAAGATCAAAATATCATCTATCCATTTATCTATGCTAAACAACATGTCCAAGATACATAAATGAACGCCCTGCCCTATACTTTATTTTTCACCCATACTCACTGGAATATACGTGATTACGTGGAGACCCATTTTAACAATATTATTTTTAAACAACTTTTCTCACTACCTTTAATCGAAATCGAGTTTCATTGCAACCATTAAATTACAGCCGCCAAGATGAAATAAATTAATTCTTTTTACTAAAAAAAAAAAATCATTAAAGCTTTACGTAATTTTTTTTGCTTTTGTTGTTTATTACTTTATATTCAACCTCCCATATATATAATGTTCTGTTGAGCATGTATACATTCATTTTTCTATGTATTAGCAATGAAATTTAATAATATAATAAAATAAATTCAATCAATCATCCAATAAATTCAATTAATTTAATTATTATTATTTATTATTTTAAATATTAATTAAATAATATCATTATTATCGATATTACCATCATTTTCAACTTCTGTTTAATCTTAGTTGCATGACAACAAAAAGTGAAAGTGCTGCAAAGAAGGAAGGATGGAAGAATGAAGCAGGTTCGTTCAGAAACGATTCAGAACAATTACAAACTTGCAATGTCTTGCTCAGTAACGTGGTTACCGCCCAATTGTTTCGATTTTATCACTTAAGCTTTATTTGAGTAATATCTATGTCCAATTTCATGCTTTCACAATGAAACAAGCTGAAGTTAGTTATTGTATATGTTAGGAGAAAGAGGTAAAAACAGAAATTTCATATTTTAATAATCACCTACGTTCGATTTGCTATATATTGCATTGCAATTCAAGATGCAATTGGTAAAAGTCAAGAAATTAAGCAGAGAGAACGCAAGCATCGACATGGGGACAATGACTATTGTACTGTTGGAAAGGAAGCTTTCACCAGAGACATCAACTTTTTCGGAGACACAAGATGGAGCCATTTCGTGGCCAATAGCTTGATTGCAATCTTGTTCAATTTCATATCGAATGTAGCGTCATGGACAACTGATATATTAGATGATATACTGGAGAATGGAAACAAAGTATATTCAACTATAAGACTGCAATGAAATATCAGGTAAGTATTGCTTTTTAATATCTATATGTGTATATCCTTAGTTTCGAGCAATTTGGAACGAGGTGAAATGAGAATGAGCAATTTGGAATGAATGTTGGAATTAACGCGGTGACATCCATGCTGACCAGGCCATTGTTGCAGATACCATGGAACTGTTCGGAAATTCTGCATACAGGAAATGTTTAACAAATAAAAAGAAGCACAAGGACGACGTCGAGTATTACACAAAGGAAAAAGTTTTCAGGGAAATAAATCAACAGCAATTCTCTAAATTGACTGTGATAAACGAAGATCTGTTTGAAGTCGTAAAAACCAAGAAGAAAGTTACCTGGGATCTACCAACTCAAATTGGCTACTTTGTGTATCAATACGCAGAACTACGTATGTTACAATTTCATTACGACTTGGACACAGACCTACGTCAGTTTCAGTGGGGTACGCCTGGAATCTTGTGATTAAACCGGAATTAAAATCAGTGATTTTGCAGAATACAGTAATTGGTTTCCGACTGATGTCCATCTCATCGGAGGAAATCACAAAAACTAAAACTGAAGGTTGAGTTTGGAAGCCATCAACTTTTTGCTTGCAACAGAAGGCCTACGACAGACGGAGGTCTGGGTTATTCCGGATTGAATGGGAAGGTGGAAGCTCCATATAATTGTGCAGCATAAACCTACTTCTGTTTTGGTAAAACGAATAAGACAAGCTGGAAAGACAGCACCGGTTTCATTTAAGTCAACACAATACTAACGTAATCAGATAACAAAAATGCCACTTCGTACTTTTATCAGAAACTCGAAGTGTATAGGACGATGCAGTAGAGGAGAAAATACACACTCCATAAACAAACTCTTATATATATCCTTCATATATTTACATCGCCAACACATACCAATAAGTACATTCTGCTAAATAGTGTTATGACAAGACACCTGAACTTGATATTATCTTCTTTATACATTATTATGCGCATTATCCCAATATTCACCATGAAAAATGAGTAAACAATTTTGAACGCAAAATAGCTTATGTTTTTTTCCATTTCATTGTTTATGTGGAGCCTCCACATGGTGAGAGTAGGATACTGCACTGAGAGATCCAAGGGTCATAGTCCGGCGAGTATGCCCGTGTTGGCAATATACAAACATCTCGGGGTTACCAGCCCCGCTTTGACTTATCTACACGGTACCATGAAAAAATCCACTGAACCCCGCCTCCGCAGAAATATGTGGGAGAAGAATTGCGGACATAGCGGTCTTGGAATCCCGTCCTTGATCACGTCAGTAGGGCTGATGAAGGCTCCAAGATTCAATAAGATGGCATTTTCGGCGGACCCCATGCCCAAAGCAGTCAGCAGACACATGACAATACCAACGTATGTTGACTCGATGGGGGAGAAACGAGGGTGCAGAAGACTATAGCGAAAAACCGAGAAGCAAGGAAAGAATGGGCGAGGAAGCTTGTCCAAGCCATTGACGGAGCTGACCTCGCCGCAGCACGCCTCATCATCCATTCACACCGCTGGGTAACAGACGAATATCGTGGGAACCAGGAGTCGATTAACAAGATGCCGTCCACAAGAAGATCCATATTGCCCAAACCTCAGCTACAATCGAATAAGAAGAAGGGAGACATTGGGACATATAAGCCAACTGTGCCCTGACTTCTGGGGTTTGAGGAATCGACGAGGTATTCACTTCAAATGCAAAAACGCACGGAATTGTACAATTCACAAACTACACATATACCTCGATTATTTAAATTCTCATCTCACTTGCTTCATATTTAAATTTTCAGATAAAATAAGAAACAACCAATTAATACATTTCACTATATTTCTAAATATTTCATGTTTTTCCATGTGTGTCAGTCAGGGTTTCCAAGCTGTAAGGGTCTCAATAAAATCAAAATGAACTTGCGAAAGAATTCTGGAGGAACCAACACCGGTTTTCGTGTCAGAGACACATAATACTATCATATAAGAAACCGAAAATGCCCTTCGTACATTTTACCCGAAACGCAAAGTACAGGACGATGGAGTTGAAAAAAAATATGCATTCAATTGAACATCACCAACACATATCTGCTATATATTGTTATGACAAAACATTTCGATATTATATTTAAAAAGTGGATATCAGCAGAATATCCCGCTACTGTTTTAGGAGATCCTCTATATACATTACTATGGGCATTATTCCAAAAGTCACTTGGCGCAAAATAGCTAAAAAAAATTGTATAATTAACAACTGACGCATACACATCCGATTCTCACGCTGCTTCCTATTTAAATTTGAAAATAACCATCGAATTTCATATTTTTTTACTACAATTACTATATTTCTAAATATTTTATTGTTTTTCCATATGTGAATATTTAATTTTGATTCCAATATATTTTATCATTTTAATTCGGTTCAACCTTTATCATCATCATATTATCCGGATAACTAAGGACCCAACTATGTAAAGGTTAATGTATATGTATAAGAGAATGTATATGTACAAGAGTTAATAACTGTTGGAACAGAAGTGTGGACAACTCCTTACTTATGCCACATGGAGACAAAAGCTAAACAATACATGCAGGAAAGAGAACGAGGCGAATAACTAATATAAATATATATAAAATTTCCATTAAAAGTGAGGAAACCGAGACGACCGACGACGAGCCTTAAGTACACACTGTTATAACCCACTGACATTTTAAGTCCCCGTAAGTCTTACGTTTCTAAATCTGAGCGCGAGATGTGATTATTGTTGCAAAAGGCACAGGAGAAGAAGCATTGCATGACGGGAATGAAGACGCAAGAATAGTTATGCAAAGAGTTGGTTGGTAGTGTATCATGACATCTTTACATCGAACCAGATATATTGAAATGCATTTGTACAAAATGGAAATTACTAATAATGCAATTAGGCAACATGGAAAATTATAAAAAAAAAGTTGTTACCTGTAGAAAGTGGCTTCACCGAAATAGTCTCCCAGGAGGAATAAATTAATAGTAAGAATGGGTAAAAATGAATGTGAATGCATGTATTGGGATGTTGACAAATAATGTCCTAACTGAAGTGCCTGGAAGCATCACCCCTCTTCCTCGACATGGAATTTTGGCAAATTGGCATCCTCTGGAACTCCCAGAACTAATCGTATTCCCTGCAATTGTACTGCACATAGGACTGAACAGGAAGCCCCAATTGGCATATTACTGGTCGAGGAGAATTTAATTCCAGGAAACATTTTGCCAAGATTTATGACAAGAGATCGTTTCATGGCAATCTTGTCCGTGTTGCATTTGAATGATAGTCGGAATCACATTCCATTCGGCCAGCAAGGACATGATGCTCTTTTTCGAATCCGTCCAATTGTTTAGCATCTGGGCACAAAATTCAAGACAATCCTGTACCCACAGCAACATGTCTCCCTTGAGGTCACTTGCCCCTTCAAGGGCAGACTGAAGTTCAGAACTTATAACCCTGCAAAACCCAACAAATGGGGCATCAAGATATTTAATTTTGCCTGTCCTGTGGGTCGGACACAGAGTCAACCCAGGGAAAAATGTTCCACTTGGTGATGAGGATGATGGGTGAGTACCTGAACAAAGACCATATATTATATATGGACAGGTACTACTCATCACCCTCACTGTACAAGGCACTGGATGTGGGGACGTGCATGGCTAATCGCAAGCAATTGCCGAAACCATATCTGAGATTCAAGCTCAAAAGAGGTGAGGTTATAGCATGCCGCCAACAAAGTCTCCTTGCCCTGAAGTGGAAGGACAAGCGAGACGTCCTCGTGCTCTCAACCATGCATGACGATGCGATGATTGATGTCAGCATCCAGTAAGGTCAGGAAGGATCACGATGAAAAAACCACAAGTGATTCACAATTACGATGAGAATATAGGGAGGAGTGGACAAAAGCGACCAAATGATGTCCTATTTATGCATTTGGTCGTGAATCTATCAAGTGGTACAAAAAACTGTTTTTTCACCTTTCAATCTGACCGTCATAAACTCTCATATAATATACAATGCACAAAGAGAGATGGGTGGCCAGTCCGCAGTGGCCCTGGTGGACTTCATTTCTCAACTGTCGGAGGAAATGGCAGAGAATGGGTCTGAAGAACAGGCACAGGGGCCGAGTGCTTCTGGGTCGGGGGAAATGGCAGAGAATAGTAGGTCTGAAGAACAGGCACAGGGGCCGAGTAGTTCTGGTTCATTCAGACTCACCGGCCGCCACTTGATTGAGGCGATCCCTAGTGCTAAAGAAGGCGGTAAGTCACCACAAAGAAGAATGTTCCGAGTAAGCGGGCACTTCGAGACCTGTATTTAAAAAGCAATCCATCTACTGGTGCGCTGCATGTCATACACCATTCCCCACCCATGCTTTCAGGTGTCCTGTGCAGTGGCTGGAATGAGAATTGATCATAATGAGTGGAAACTTATTTATTGCATCGATGTACCACTACAAACAAATTCATATGATTGCGCATTCATGCCATACTAAATTCTTTCTGTGTTTGCAACAAATTGCCACTTGTGAAAACAATCGACTCTCTCCGATCGAGGAAATGGGTCCAGCATTTAATTACCAGATATGAACAAGGAACTTTCAGTAGAAAATCAACAAATCAACAGAGGAATTGGATGAAGCCAAACAGGCTGTTGACATCAAGATGTGAATGATTTTGAGACTTTAAGAGAAAATCTACAGGAATGCTTCAATTATAACATTACCAATAGAAGCAATTGGTCCATTTGTGAGGTTACTGGGTGTCCAGGGAACATGGAAAATGATTCAAAAGTTTAACGTATTACCTGTAGAAAGTGGCTTCATAGAAATTGTCTCCCAGGAAGAATAATTAATGAGGAAGGGTGTCAACAGAACTCAAAATAATTGAACAACAAAATAACTACTTGGTGAGTACTACGAAATCTTTTTCAGGCAAAAACATTGGTTTTCGTGTTAATAATAATGAATTTTATATTTATACACAAGAAAAAAATACTTTCATATTTTTGATCTTAAAAGAAGAGTACATGAAAATGGAATCGATACATTACTCATTTCAATTAATTGATCATATAATTTAATCTGGGTTTACATGAGAATTCAGGATTAAATGAGCTAGTTGGTTAAGTATCTGGGCATAACTCTAAGATCATTGCAGTCAAGGTCCTAGAGGCAACAGCGGCCATGAGCAAGGTCGCGAGCAAAACCACAGGGAGTAAAAAAGAAGAGGATCACCTCTAAATGATGGGCGCAATCCGGGAGAAGGCCCGGTCCCTTCGATAAGGCATAAGTATATCTTTGCATCCCACTATTAAATTTACTTTCAGTTATTCAGACGTGCAGATTCCGTTCCCAGACACTATGTTCACCTTGCGAACAACAGACTAGAAACGGAACTGTATTCCAAAACAACTGATACCCAGCAGTACGATTATGCGGAATATTTCACGTGGACTTGCGCACCGAATTAGAAGAATATGCTCAACTAAAGAATTTTTTGAGAAGCATGCAGCAGGACAGCAGACCGGGACCATCGCAGAAGCTATAGAAACAGTGCGTAACACCCCACGGGAATCAAGCCTGGCTTCCAAAACTCGAAAGGAAAACATAAAACCATTTATTACGATTTATTACGATTTATCACCCGGACTACAAAAATTAAAAGATATACTTTGCAGTAACGGCCCACGGATGAAGGATATAATACCGACACCTCCAATCGTAGCTTATTGGAAATCCCGACACTTCGATACATTCTGGTAAGAGCAGTTCTCAAACCCATTGATAAGGAACGGAAAAGAATTCATTCATAACGCAGGATCAACTGCCTGATATGCTTCAACCAAAGAATCAGCAAAATTTTCAACTAATACAACCGGACAATATTTCCAAATCAGACATACACGCCATTAATTGTAATTCGAAGAATATTGTGTATTTGATCACCTGCAATTGTTGCAAAATCCAATCTGTTGGGGAAACGTAAATTCTAAACACCTGCGGGATATCAAAAATAACAAAGACACATCACAGCGGAAGCATTCCCATTAATTCTGCAGGACATAATTCTGCATTAGCCACATCAGGATAATAAAGATAATTTCTGGATTCATTTCTGAATACAATTGAACCAGCTGGACTAAATTTGAAAGACAACGATTATAATGTTAGACATTAGCTTCATATTACAACTTTTGCCAATCTCCCACTGCGCATTTCAATGAACGCTAGACAAATAACGATATTGGATACATATTTAGCCACAGTTACCAACGTTATTTATTTACCTATTATACTTCTTATATTATATTATATATTGAATTATAGGCTAAAACTTTCCGATATTATTGATTTGTTTTCTTATACAGTTGTCTGATATCGCTACAAATATTTTGGGATATGATTGTAACAGTCATTATGATCTCGTGACCCTCACAATTAGATGCAATAGGTACAGTTGTTATCAACCCTTTCATTAATAAAAGTAATAAAATATTAATATTTTGAAATGGCTGAGAGATTTCTTCGACAGATTTACTTATATACATTTTACAGCTTCAATTTTTTGATATTTTAAACCGACTTCCTTATTTCGTAAGAAATATCCTTGATGAGCTGCGGCGGCAAGACGAGCCCAATCCAGGCATTGGCATTGAATATGACATAAATCAATCAACTGGAAAACAAACGAGTCTTTATCAAAATACGATAAAAATAACAAATGAACTACGATCCGCGATCTAAACGCCTCCAATGTCGAAGCATTAGGGAAGACACAACCCAACTCGGTCAAAGTATCAGCACTGAATTCGACCAGAACTAGACAACAAACCGGAAGAACCAAATCACAACGGTTTCGAAAGATGACATTCGCAACTTCTAATACTATGGTAATTGTTTCTGCGTCACCGTTCAAAGAATGCAGTTGCAGAAGAGCTTCGTCGCGAAGTTGATGGAAATCTGGGGATATATATATATATTGGAAGGAGCACTACGTTATGGTGACGAGTCGCTCCGGATCGATCATGCCGACGTTGGAAGATCGCATCCATATATGGTTGGGATTCAAGTTTGAACCAGAGACAAAGATTCTGAAATATTACAACAGAGGAATTGCGTTGTTCCAACCAAGCTGGCGGCCAGGCGAACAGGATTCGTATTCATATCTCATGCAGGTTTATTAGATTGTGCAAGAATTGTACAAAAATGCTGACGAGTGGATGGCAAATTGGTCTCTTGAACCTGGAACGTCAACCCTTCAACTACAACTACAATTTGAATCTATGTCATCGTTTATTTTATCAATGAACATGTTACTTTTGGTGCAATGAAGATCCATTCTTTCAACATACAGCACTATTTGAATTCAAAGATAACCATATAATTTGCCTAACAGAAACAAAACATGAATGAAAGAACATTTTTGTACCAGACTTTTACAATTTATTAAATGTGGGGAAATTGAGTATTTTGAATTTGGAACAGATGACAGTTATTTTGCCAAAATTCTCCCTAGTAACTGAATTAGATGTAGCATAGATTTTAAATATTTAATAGGATGTGCCTTGCTGTCCATATTGTAGTAAAAACATATTACGCAATTCGCCTCTTTTCCTAGAAACTGCCATGGTCTTGCACAATTCACAAAGAACAAGGATTAACCCTAGCAAAGGTAGTCGTTTCTTTGAAGAAAATATTCTTACATTACCAGGAACTGGGCCAGGTATGAATATGTCTATTTTACATGTTATATCATAGGAAATTATTGGCGATTCAGAATAATAGAGTAAGTGGGATTACCCATCAACCTCCCCAGTTACTCCAGTAACTAAAGAATTGGCCGGTGTTACTGCTAGTTACCCCGGTGCGACCCTTTATAGATTTGCACCGATTGGCCCTAGTGAAATCGGTGACGCTCAATCACCGATTGATTATTTCAAACTGTTTTTCAAACCCGAACTCCTGAAGAAAATTTCTGATGACACAAACGTCTTTGCGCTGCAGAAGAAATCGCAAGGAATCGGGGAGAATTCGCGGTTACAGGATTGGAGATGTATGTATTCTTCGGAATTTTATTGAACATGGGTATCGTCAGGCTGCCGAATGTTCAAGCATATGGGAGTACTGATTGGACAACGAGCGTACCGACTACAGCACGCCCATTACAATTCAAGAGGAAAAGGCGTATAATTGGAACGTAAGGAAGCAATTTCTCTAGAAACTGCCATGTGCTTGCACAATTCACAAAGAACAAGGATTAACCCTAGAAAAGGTAGTCGCTTCTTTGAAGAAAATAATCGCACCAGGACAAGCATATGTAGCTCATAGTAGAGTATCATCTTTGAATAAAATGACTGTTCTAGATTTCGACAAGGATACGTTTTTTTGCAATGCAAAGTTCGTTGCCGAAGAATCGATGTCACCGTTTATTGCTATCAATGAAAATGTTACTTCTGGAGCAATGAAGATTCTCTTATTCAACATCCAGCATTATTTGAATTTATTGTGAATTTAATTTGATTTGATCAAATGTAGAAGAATAGTGTACTGTACTTTAAGTAGCCTACTTTGAATTGTAACAGATGACAGTCGTCATTCTTGACCATGGCAGTGTATAAACAACCATCTTATCCAGGAGGTTTGTTCATAGCGGCGTTGCATGAAATTGAGGGTCTGTGCGAGTCATTCATGGTTATTGGTTATTTTAATGAATAAAAGTCATTCAGAGAAATTTAGATTTTCTCTCCTAGAAACCGTGTGATGAAAAGAAAATGCTCGGGAAGGCTTACTGGAATTTGTAGGTTGCACAGTTTTGAAGAAGAAAAGGACGATATTCAATACTCTGGCTATTCTGGCTTTATAGCCTAATAGATACGAAACAATACGCCTAATTATGATGTAACAAAATGAAAGGTGTGCTCTGCTATCTCTGAACATCTTGTGCAAAATTTCATAAATGACGGATAATATAGTTATCACTATAAACACGTTGCATCACTATTAACCACATTGCATTATAGAGGTAAAATATATGATATTTTTTCATATAAAGTGTATCATTTCCCAGGGTGTGTGCCTCGCACACCGAATATACGCCCCTAGTTGAATGTACATCAATCTTAAAACTTAATAAAATATAATAGCATACGACTTCTGAATATATCTGATCTTTTCATGAAGAGGCGAGATTGCGGATGCCAGTTGAATCAAGTAGACCGACGTCCGAACCACGACGAGGAACTTCTGGTATTAAATAATTGAATAAAGTTAGTTTTGTATATTTTTTGAGTGAAATACGATAGTTTTTATACAATTAAATATGTCCAATTTGTTTCTTCAATGCCACAATGCAGTATGTTACAGAGAAAAGAAAACACATCCCACATACCTGTTGATTTGAAACATTCAACACCAAAATCTTCTTTTCGATGTTATAGTATTTTCCCGCGTCTGATCATGTGGAGTCCTCTAACCCTGAAAATATATCATTAGATCATCAGGATATTCCAAAATTTTCATATTTCGTAGTTTCGCAGCATGGTGCGATGAAGTGGGGCTACTTTTGTTTTAGTACTTGTAGAATGATCCTAATATATATATTCACATTCAATTCATATTTTCAAAAACAACAACATCTTACGTTAATAAAAAAATCTTCATTGCTTACCGCGAACTACCCGTCTGCTGATACGACCTTCTCGAGCGGACATTTCTTGCTTCTGGCCTTAAAATGAAGAAATCATTGATTGCTCGAACGATACCACTGTGTTTTATCATGATTGCTAGAGGACTGATAATCACACACGGGCACTCAGACCCTTAATCGAAGTAAATTTCTCCCTTGTCTGTATTTGGTTTCGTTTGGTTTGATACACCATTGTTGAATGAGGTTACTGTTAACGCATTGCATCGTTAAAATATTTTTCAATGTTATACACATACAGGTCATATGCAATAACTTTAACAGTATCATACAATTAATATTATTATTAATATTATTATCAAAAATAGCACGAGAAAAATATAATAAAATATTATTAAATTGAACAATAGCCGCAGTGCGAACCCTCACGATATTTACATCATAAACGCTATTTGAATTCATTGTGAATGTGATGTGTCCTTTATCTTTCATTTCCTGATTTATAGCTTTTATTAACTCGGTTCCAAATCTCAATTTCAGATAAAATTTCATTTACCACAAAGCCTAACTTACTTTCGTTGTTGAATGATTTAGTAATTTTCAGTTGACTAGAAACTTGAAATTTATTTATCAACATTGTTAATTTTGTAATCTCCTTTGTCCGATTTTTTTCTTTTAATTTTCCCGCTTTTTTCCAAAATCAATTCATGGTAAATGCGGCTGATTATATTGCGGCCTATCCTCCTTAATATTGTTTGTATCGTTATAGATTGATGATACTGATTCCAAATTCTAGATGCTTATTAATTAAAACATATTTCAGTTGTTACATAAAGTTGAATAAGAAAGTATTAGTCAAGTCGCATATCGGAAATCGAGTCCACCTACTTGTTGTCCAGCCAAAGATGATCTGTTATCTATTATTGTCCGATTACTGACTTTATTAAAGCCACTGAATATAAATTGCCTAAGCAATAGTACGAGTTGTCTTAAACAGCTCTTAGAATTTTTAGATTTAATAGTTTCCCGACAAAAACAAATTAAACTTGAATAACCCTATTGTATACGTATAAGGGGAATAGTTCGCTACGATCTTTTACAGGGGGAAATGGGATCTTGTATCTCGTATAGATAGTATTTTGCTATCGACACATTTTGTTACTCCACCCTACTTCGACTGCATTATACCTTTCAGTGTTGCCATCCGTTCCGTTGGTTGAAGTTTCCTTATTTCCTCAAATTATTTTGCAAATCTAATGACAACAATCTCACTATTCTGTGGTAATCAAAAGCATAAAAGTTTCACATTAAGCAATTTATTTGGCAGTATTGGACAAAGCAAATAAAACATAAATATATTACAAGATATCATACAATTGTAACATGTAAGTGTTTCATTTCGATTATGTACCATCTTAAAATACTCCACAGATAATATATTATACTTCACAGATTTAAGAATTCATGATTCAGATGAGTGTTGAAATACAGATATATATATTACTATTCAAATTTCAAAAGTTCGACTCTTGAATGGTAATAGAGCAAGCAAGGTAGTTTAATTTTTTTGTTTTATAAAGATACACTTATGTATTGGAGTCTCATTATCAGACTCCACCTTTCATGTTTTTCAAACTTCAAAACAACTTGGACGGAAAACAGAGTGAAAATATGGTATATATCAGGGATGGCGAACCTTTTCAATTGACTGGGTCACTTTTGATACGTTAATTTGGAGAAAAAATAAAGTGGGTCACAAATTGACTTGAGTTGTGTTAAAGGTCTATTTCAGTTAAAAAAATAAAAATAAAGTTTTTGAGAAAATGGCCAGGAAAAGGTCAAATAAGCCAGACCGATTTTATGAGGCCAAATGAATTGAAAAAAGGCCAAATTTCAAGAAGTTGGCCTTTAAAGGGCCAAACTGGCAAACCTGGTATGAGTAAATGGTAAATCGGGAAGACTGATTAGCCAACTTAGTTACCAAGTACCAATTAAAATCTTCGTTCATTATTAAACAATGATTTTTGAGATACTTTAAATTATAAAGGGGTGTATGGTTGCCCGAAAAGCTCTTCTTACAGTAGCATAACTGAACATTATTTTTTTTTCTATAAATATGAAAAAGCCAAGTGGGTCATTGAAATGTAGGTGTCACGTGTCAGTGGTTCGCCATCCCTGGTATATATAAATAAAATTAATATGAAATAATTTATAGGATTTTAATATAGTGGTGAAAGTCCTCAATATCTTGATTGATAAAATAAAAATTCCAATGCTATATTAGTTCACAATGGTGTTAAAAACTTAAAATAAAACAAAATGGGATGATGATGGTAGTACAGTAACTCTAGATTCTTGTAAAACAATTAAAATAAATTTTAAATTTGTAAAATTAGTTCTAATATTTTTTTTTCACAGGATGTATTACAACGGTAAATAAAACTGACTGACTGAAAATCGTGATCCACAGCGTAAGAAATCAAATAGAAATGTTCGCGCCAAAGTGAGAATGAGCTGGAGATATAGATAGCATAGGAAAGGCTATTAATGAGAAATATCTGGAGATGATTTGTAGACTTTTAAGGCATTTTCTTTTCAATAAAAAACCTGTAGTTGTACAATGGAAACTTCAAAAATTGACTTTTTCAAATGATTGAATACTTATGATGTCACAATTCATGTAGATCAAAGACAATTAATGTTAGACATTCAAAACAATATGCACATAAGAAAGTGTAGAAATTACACTGAAATAGTAAAATTAATGGTGTCATCTTTTCAGCATTCATGGAAACTGATTGCAGCAAATGCAAATAGATTTAGATTCTACTAATCAGTAGAATATCAGCTGAATCTCCACGTTTCACCTGCGAAACCTGACTAGACCGGGCAGGCAGCAAAAGAAGGGCGTTGGCATCCGAGTTAGATTGAGGGGAGCCAACTTGGTTGCCAATAACAGGCAGAGACTCGCCAGGGATCCAACTAACTTGGCATTGTTGATATTCTGGAACCTCCTTCAGTTGTATATCTTCTGGAACCTTGATTAGTGACAAATCCAAATGCGAGACATTATTTCATTGATATATTTCACCCTGGATATTACCCCCAGGACAACTGCCCCCTTGTGGTGTGCATAAAGGTGATTCAAGACTAACCCTATTCACTTTGCCCCAGGGGTGGGCAAACTACGGCCAGTGGGCTGTGGAGGTCTTTTTGTACAGCCTTCGAACTTCCTCCAAGACGATGCAAATTTGTGTAGTCCAGACATTTTCGGAGAGAAAAACGCGTTTAACGAGACTTCAATAAGACTTATATTCGAGGTGTCTTTCGTTGTGTAACAAATAATACATTTACATGAATAATAATGGTGTTTTTGTGTGGATATAACATTTTCAAAATTTAGTTTTTGTTGAATGCGTCCTGCGCAGATCACAGATTCACAGATGCTCCATGCGGCCTGCTGAGAAAAAAGTTTGCCCACCCCTGCCCTAGTTCCACCCTAAAACTAAAACCAGGGGCAATAACAGATAACTCATAGAACCGATTCTCATACACATGGCCTTGGTTAAGGTTGTAATTTGAACGAATACATAGCAACTAATTGGAAGAAAATCTTACCTTTGCCTTCAATATAGTGTGTCCAGGTTCCTCTATGCCACTCATTTTCCGAAACACAGGAATTAGGAATAACGTACTCAATATGCTTGCTGTGGGGCATTCTGCAGAAGTTCAAGTTATTGTCAATTTTATGATAAAATAATATGACAAGAACAATAATTAATAAATACAAATTCAAATTTCATGGAATTTTAATTTACCTGGCACGATAAAGAATATCTTCTGTCCACCACTGGTATTAGCCGTGGCAAAGTAACTTGGCTTCCTGGAATATCATACAATGATTTAATTTAACTCAGCACTTTTTAAAGTGTATTTTTAATGAAATTTTCTCTCTCAATTAAAAAAAATATTTTCTAATTATATAAATGTCATTAAACAACCCAATACAGTTTTTTTACGACGACAAGGTGTCTCGAATATGAAATTCCTGGATCTATTCCTAGACATTGTTTTCACAGTTGGATTTGGGAACCCGGTTGTAATTTTTTCACCGACCAAAGGGCATTATTGAATAAGTACGTCCACTGCATTTCGTAAAATGAGAGTACGCAAGATCAGCGACAATCTATTTTTAATGAAAGTTTACCAATTTGAAATTTGCACTGACCATGGTTTGATTGACACATTCCCAAAATGAGTGACACCTTTGAATTTCTTCTCAATCAGAGTTCTTGCGAGTTCACGACCTTTCAATGATTCTCCGGCGCAGATGATGACGTCAGCTGCAGAGTGTTTTACAGAATTCAATTTTTTGTAATGAAACCATAAAATTCTCCTTTTTACATTTACAGTTTGATTGCTACAATGTAATTGCTTCATTAAGCTTATAGCAATGCAAAAAATATAATACCTTGTCCAATAGCATCAGATAAGGAGGCAGACAACTTTTCCGCATCAACCTGGGTGATGCCAAGATCAATTGGGGTCACAGAATGTTGTTGAAGTGACAACTGCAAGGTCACATGGTTCGAAACTTCAACATCCTAAAAAAATCAACATTTATTTTCCAGTAATCGACCAATTCATTGTTCATTCCCTACAAAACGTCTGAAAAACAGTAAAAATGTTGGCCCCGTAGGCACTACTCTCGAAAAACATGCTGCACCAAAAGTGTTAAGATTGTCCAAGCAAAATATTTTCTTGTCTCCTTAACCAAAGTGCTTATACCAAACTGTTTGCTCCCTATTATCCCCTCATTGTCTTACTTTTTGTCACCAAACCCCAAAAATAATTATTAGCCGGCACACTACTCCTAACCCAAGAATTTGGGGTTTAGTTATCCAAACGGATCTATTACAGAATCCTCTTTATTGAGGAAACAATTACTGGTCAGCCAATATCCTCGTCCGGTGGCCAAACGAGTGAAGCTGTTGGCTGCTTACTGAGAGGACAAGGCTCAAGGGTAAAATCTCGGCTTCACCTGCACCGCACGCTTGATCACTTCACTTCAATTTGCCGTGTTCACCCTGATCTTCAATGTAATAAGTGACTAAGAACGCTGAACTCCTCGTCAGTGTAGGGCGGTTGGTTTCACGTGAACTTGGTATCCTGCGTCCATGCATAAGCCTGATACAGCTTTCCGGTGAATCGAGGGTAAATATGATACATTGAAAATTTGAGAAAAAAAAATCAAGCCAGTCTTCCTCAGAGGTAGCTAACAGAATGAAATCCTGTCCCCAAAAATGAGTTCAATGAACCATTCACCTCGTCTCCAATAGAGAGAACAGCAACCAGTGGATTCTTGTACGTTTTAACAGTTTTGATTCCTGTTAGAGTCAATTTTCCGACTTGGGCTGGTCCCAGTTTGGTTCCCTTGGGTAAGGTTATGCTTGCCTTGAAATCAACGGATTCTGTGCCTTGTCCTTGTATAACAGTTCGAACCACTTTGATCTTGTTCTGAAAAAAATAAAGGAATGGATCAAGTAACTTTCTCAAGTTGATAGCCTTCATGAGTAAAGAAGGCGCAAATGTTATTGCTTTTATAACATCAGACATAGTCTTGTTCGTACACAATTAAAAGTTTTATTTCGTAAGCTTTGTCTGATATTATATTTGTATTCTATAATTAGACTGGCAAGCTAGAATAGCTTGACAGTGTATTGAAATCGGTATTTTCCCCCTTTTTTCCGATTTACATAACATCTAATATCTCCGGACCCACGCAACCTACACACCCCAAATTTTCAACAATGCTCAAGCATCAACAGATGTTCCCGTGATTCGAATATCGTGGCGCTAGAGATCATAATACGGCCACTGGGGAGGAAAACGTGAAAATCTTCACGAACGACCCAACGCTCCACACTGAAACTTGGCACACCTAATGAGGTTGCCAGTCTCTTTAAAGTTTGCAAAGGAGATGGCTCTAGAGAGCATGGTTGGGTCAAAAATTGGGGGTTGAATTTTAAAATCCACAGCTGAACGATGAAACTTGGTTTGCCACCTGATTTTACAAATCGGATCATTTCACTTTTTTTGAATTTTTTTACTTAACCTCAAAAAAACTTTGTAATATTCTCGACCTGCGCAAAGTATGCTGTATGGACACATATGCAACAGATCGCAGCAAGCAGACAAATTATCTCTTTGTTCAATAGTCTCGCTTGGTTGGCGAAAAAGAAAAAAAATCTAATTCTCTCGCATTCGTGTTCAATCTCGCTTGGTTGGCGAAAAAGAATCGAATTCTCTCGCATTCATGGAACATAGCGTCTGATCTAATCCCTATTGCGATGAATATTACAGAGCGACAATACGATAAATTAAGGTAAAAACAGTCCGAAATCAAATCATCCTTGATTCAAGCAAAACATCTACAATGTAATCTTCACACTTGCCAGTCTATCGTAATTGCGCGCAATTCTAGTTCTTCTTTGAGCATCCTTGTGGCTTACGCCACATACGGATCCACAATTAGGAGGGAGCATGGAGAAAGGATAAATGGTTTGCTATACAGCATTTCAGAACTCTTGGTTATTACTTTTACTGATTCTTATCTTTGTTACAGATGAAATTCCAATGCGAAAAACTTCCTATATTTAAAATGTGTCATATTTTTGTTCTAAAACAAAATATCTTCAAAATTTGATTAAATATTTTTGTTAGAAAAGAATTAAACAAGAACGAAATACCTAATGTATCATCTACTGATGTACTGACATGATTAGTAATCAGAACGGATTCTCATTGATATTACTGTTGTCATCTGTTTGCCTTCTGGTATCGGCTATTTTTCAATGAGGTCACGTAATACGTCATTCAGTTTAGCCCCCTTGTTGGGTTAACCCTCAGGTCTTGGGTCTTACTTTAGGGGTTTTGTTTACAAGGGGTATGCAATTCAAGGAAGTAACATTTCAATCCTACC
>JAUELA010089433.1:0-10197 GCA_031471845.1 Boltenia villosa | reverse complement strand
TTTGCGTTATGTTTGACATCCATGGGACTATCGGGATGATTGAAGTCCATGGCTCTAATTAGTTCATTCCCATCACGCGTACTCAACTTTGGATTGACTCTTGTGTAGAAGTCATTCTGGGGAGTTGATATATCGACAGGAGCGTACAGATTCACGATGGTGATCTGTTCCCACTAGGAGAGCTCTCGAGTGATACAAAGTGCGCTCCGAAAAATTAATGTACTGTGGAAAGTTACTTCACTTGTAAATGCAGAGTGAAAGTATAAATACTCTAATGTATATAAAAAAAGTTCATGTACTGTATATATAGGCCCAATATATATATATATATATATATATCCAAGTGCGTGCACAAAAAGAGTGCTCCGGTGCTTTAGCACCTGCCCTTTTATCAAAATAATATCAATATATCAAGGAATGAAACTGAGAATTGGGCAATATTGGAAAAATTCAGGTATGGTACTAACAAACATAGGACAAAAAATACTAACACATTTACAATGTTGGCAAATTAATTTCAGGTTTGAAGTCAACCAAAATACTTGAATTGCGCTACAACTAAGCATTCAACAATCAAAGTTTTACCCTTGCCTTGCATAAAAATCGATCAGAAGTTGTGAATCGGAACGGATGATTAAACTAAATCAGGAAATCAAAGATAATCACAAATCACTCAGCTTTCACCTGATTTAAAATAGCGTTTATGGTGTAAATATAGAGCACGGACTGCGTACATTAAATGAGATACAACAGGGCAATCTTGACTCTGAGATGCGCTCGGTTTCGCGCTCACATGAAATTTTGAGTTTAAATTAAATTCAACAGCGCATGTACTAAATTTGCTGTATAATAAATCTTATAAAAATTAGAGGGGACTTTGGACAGTGGGTGCCATGTACTAAAATAACAGTTTAATTGAAAGGAAAATACCGAAAAAAAATCACAAGCCTTCGGCGCGCCATTATCTCCATTTAACCCACAACAACCTAACAATCAACATCATACTATAATCGTGAAGACTAATTTATTAAGCTGATATCACAATATTCTTATCAGATCAATTGCTAACTTTCTTTACAATTTAATCGTAGGATTATATAGGATAATGTATAGCGTATTTCATTAAAGCCAGTTCGTTCTTCTTCTTATGTTAATGTTGAACCAAAATCATCAGAAATTCCGATGGGTTTCGAATCCAGTCGTATTGATCAGTGTTAAGTGGTGGAAAACAAGAACTCAATTTATCTTCTAAACTGGTCAAATCGTCAGATTTTCAGGTCAAATTATGCGTGGGTTCCCATGAACCAAATTGCCAAAATTTGGTTTCTGTTTTTTTTTATTGAAACATAAAAATACCACAAAAAAGGGAGCACATTGCCTGACGACACTAATACCGATTTGCGTCGTCATTTCATTTGTACCCCTTTATACCTCAAACCACCACTGAATATCGCACAACGTCTGTTACGTCATATACCCTTTATAACATAACAAAAGTATTACTTGGGGCTTCATGGTACCTGTAGCCCAGGGGCCCACAGCAGCTTGATCCCGCCCAGAATATCGTTCATGCGGATGTTTTTCAGAACCAAATGTGACAATTATACTACAGGAAAATGTCCTCAATTGTAAATGAATCTGCTCTGGTTATTTGAACCTTTACATTAGTTTCATATTATACACCGAGAGTTAGACCTGGATCTGTGGCATTATGTAATAGAGAATAATGTGTATGTAGTTCGTACGACATAATGTGTATATATTCATTTTCTTGTCATGTGCTTTCCCGCAGTACATCTTAGGTCAGATCAGAGGTTAACTTTACTTTCTTCAATACTGTGTAGTTCAGAGTGTGAGTCAATCATTGTTTCCAATAACTATATAAAATCCTATGTACCAAGCAGGTTTCAAATTTATTATCTGCGCATTATCTCCGGCCAGAAATGGCATACGCTTGTTTTATCTAAGACTGGCCAGACATATGATAGCCCATGCATATTCTTTAGATATATCTTAGTTTTATATCTGGTTTTCCACATAGGGATCTTCTTTGGCCGAGGATCGTATAATACTGATATAAAATCTGACCTGAAATGTGTGGGTTATCAAAGGATTATCTAAGAATGGACAATTAAGACAATAATTTGGAGATGTGGCAAAGTAAGAAACTACGTGCTTATTTCTTACATGGTTTATCAATGGCTTATAGACGGCCTAAGATTATTTTGTTGGAGATAACTGTAAGAAATATCCGAGAATTTAATATTAATTCTACAAATTTATTTATTTACTACTAAACATGGAGAATTCACTCAACGTGTTTCCTCTGTAAATAAAAAATATGGCACATCATTACTTCACAAAAAAACATTTGTGACGTCATTTATCTGGTGGACCCTTTATGCCATATGCTACAATCCACAACTTACAGGGGCCATTCATAACTGTTTGAAATCGACATAATAAATATAGCACATGAAATTGTTTGTGAAAGAAAGGAATCACAGGGATTGAAATTACTAACTTGAAACTCATAACATGTCTTCAAAAGAACACAAGCGCAAAGAAGCATTGAGCACAAATAATAATGAATAATAATAATCAATTGAATAACAACAATTTTCAATTTAAAATTCGTGCAGATGTTGGGACACGGTTGGATTCATTGTGTTATTATAAAGACATAATCTGATTTTAGTCATCAACAACTGCAGCATGCATGCAGAACCGTAATCAGGATGGAGTTGGAAGAGTGTTTACCTCAATTGGTATTTAAATTGAAACAACAATCAAATGGACTAATGGAAATGGTGACTGGACATTTAAGGCACGGATTTTTCGTCAAATTTGGATAGCAATCTTAACCCGGTGACCGACACGTCTTAACCCAGATTAAGAGGCCTGGCCAACCGACTGTATCCGAAATGTTCAGTCACCCAGTTTGAATAAGACTTATTAGTGACTCAGATTCTGCATTAGCCCCCTTTTATCACCACTTCCAAAACACTTAACGGCGGTCCCGAGCAGAACACGGTTGTATTCAGTGGACCATTTTTTAGCGACCAACTGGTTTATTGATTTTTGAGGCTCGTTGAAGAAAACTGCGACTTTGAGACCCCCCTTCCCCCTCCCCGGGTGAAAACCACCACCATAAATATTATCCCGAACAGTCCCCCTGCGGAACAACGGATCCATCCTCTGTTCTCCTTATGATGTCATACAAGGGACGACATATCTCTCTTCCCTCTGAAGTTTCTCGCTGAGATGCAGTCAGATGGCAATACATTCCTGAAAGGATAAAATCGGAATTAGAAATATTAAAATCAATGAATTTCTAATACTCTTCAAGCATTCAAATGTCCTTGTTCATTTTTAATTTGAATTATGTTGCGAAAATAGCAGAAATTCAAATTTCTTTTCCTTCTGAATTTATTATTTTTATTATTTTTTTTGCTATTTATGAATTGCAAAGACTTACCAGTTTGACCTTCTTCATTACGTTGTTGTGTCTGTACTTCAGTTTGGATCAGCTGTAAATTTAGGAGGTGTCTGCGACCGCGTGGACTCTGCAGCTGTAATAAAAATAAAAACTTATTGTGAAGAAAATTTATTGTGAAGTCAAATTAAGCATAAACGACTAAAATGTGCTTGGGATTCTTAAACTATTTCTATAGTCTTAAGGCTGGAATACACGTACGCGTTTTTTGGTTTGTTTCATTACAACCGCGCGGATACATATGGAATCAATTTACGCGCGGTTGTAATGAAACAAACCAAAAAACGTGTATTCCATCCTTTACACGTGATATCACACATTAAAAGGGTCGAAATAACCAGTGTTACCACTTCTTGATTTTTGAATCACAAGAAAGTAAACAGAAGAGAGGGATCCCAATGGGCTGAACCATGAGCCCTACGTATTTATAGCGACTCAATAACACTCGTTGAACAGAGAATATTCAAAATAGTATTCAGGCACTTCAGCAAGCTGAGATAGAGATTTTATAACCACTCCGGTCGAAATATGTTGATATTGCAAACAGAAATGTTTCGAAATAACATCATAAATTCATTACATGAAATTCCAAGCAGTCCCCATGTGGAACTGAGAGAACGGATCCATTCTCTGTTCTCCTAATATTGTCATAGATCGGATGACAAATTTCTCTTCCTTCTGAAGTCTCTCGTCGAGATGCAGTCAGAAGGCGACGCATCTCTGAAATAAGAAAAATATGAATTAAAATATTAGAATCAATGAATATTTTCCGAGCATGGCAAATTATCCTTCTTTATTTTTCGATTTCTTTTTTGTGGGAGGAATTTACAGAAATTTGAATCTCTTCGGATACTTGAAAGAATGAATGTATTAAAGTGAATTATTATGAATTGCAAATACTGACCAGTTTGACTTTCTTCATCCCATTGCTGTATCGGCACTTCATTATGGAACAGATGTGCATTCACAGGATCTCTGCGACCGCGTGGCCAATTGGAACTTCTTTGTAGCTGGAATAATGAAAGAGAAATTTATCGTGAAGTCAAAATAAACATAATCGAATCAAACATGAATGGGACTCTGAAACCTATTTATACAATCTTACAAGGTAAATAATGCCTTAAAAGGGCCGAAGAATTCAGTCACTTCTGGTTTTTCGAATCGAAACTCATCCAAATCAAAATTTGTGTTTCGAACCGAATAAGAATGGATTCAAGTGAAAAATTCATTTAATTTTTGTCAGCACAAGATGGTATAATATATTGAGAACGGTTATGTCACTCTTTTGTCACTTCATTTTTCAGTGCATCAACATTAAGGTATAAGTATTCCGTTACGCTGCACGCTGTAGGCTTTTAGATTTGAGTTGTGTGAAACCAAGTTGATAATTCAAGTCATACTGTGTAATAATTGAACAAATTGATCAAAGTGGGCCGGAACACTTAAATGTATGAACACATATTCATAGACTCTCTTCTACATTTTTCTGGTTGTTACAAACAGATAGACAGACTAGTGCTTATTATACAGATTGGGATCAAATTAATTTGAAAATATTTAAAATACATAGTCACGAGTATAAGTAATGAAAAAACCTACGTACTTCAGATCCGTAGCAACTTAGAGGAGGAATATGCAGAATTTTTTATCAAATAATATAAAGCTTTTATTCCTAGAACCCATGGCTAGATTTCTTCAAACCTAACATTATGAAAACGCATTCATAGACAGACACACAGACAAACAAGTGCAGGTGGTGTAAAAGACTTCAGATTCATAGATACTTACATCAATGCTATTATTATACTCCATTGCCATTTTATTACAATAAAAATTGAGATTATCTTTTTATACATTATAGTGAGTTGATGCTATCTATACATATTATTGCTACAATATTTCATTCATTTTTCCTTTTAAACTGTTTCGGCTACAATTTCAAGTTATCAGGCAATGGCAGTTGACCCGAGCCTTGGGATTAATCCTATTATTTTAAAATTATTTCTTTGTTTTGTTTTTTTATTTTGTGTCTTCAAGGCTGATTATTTCCATCTCCTCTTTTATTGACAAATTTCAAGCTAATGGCAAAGAAGTTGTAAGCTAATCTTAGCAAGATGTTTGAGATAGGTCTGGTAATTTGGAAAGGAAACTTGCCCTAGATGTTAAAGTACAATACGTATATAAATGATAGTTATATAACCACGATTTTCATACTTCAGATCAAACTATCAGGCAAAAGTTGATCTAATCGATAAATCAAACAAGGAATATTCATAAATTTAAAATATTGGTAAATTAATTTCTGTTTTATAGTCGACTAAATTACACGAATTCCGCAAAAATCCTCATCATTCAGCTTCTAAAATGATTTAGACATTTTAGTGTGTGGAAATTTGAAGAAAACGAAATTCGGGGTCAATTTTAGTTATAAATAAGTAAATGCAAGATAAAAGACACATTTACCGTTGATTAAAGTAGCGTTTATGAAGCATGTATATGTATAGTGAAAGCTCGCACTGCGATATCAGATAAGATACAACCAGGCCGGCGCCCCTATGTTTTATACCCTACAACTGCAGAAGCCCAAAAATATGGCAAATAAAAAATGAACTGAATTGAGCAAAAATGAGAACTAGGTTAAAATACCGAAACATGTTGCTGCGCTCTCTTAATTTTCTACGACAGTAGCGAATCCACGTGTCCACGAACATTCAGAAATTGATTTTAAGAAAATTGTGTTGCTTAATATAAAATATTCGTTCCTTTTCGCGCGCTTTTCATTCCATCATAGTATTTATTGACTATTGAGGACACGAACTATCGGTCACGAACGCATGTCTGGCGAATATTTACCGAAGACAAACATAGAGTGGGGAGTTTATGACTGATAACAAGCGACAATCAAAATTTAACTCCGTGGGACACACCTAATCATTTTCCGGCATCGATAAACTAACGAGGGGTGACGGCTACAGAAACATCTTAAATTAACTTATTCCAGTACCACAATACCGAGTGTTATAAATCGCATGTTTCTTTTTGCATTCATTTATTATGCTTCGTCTGAAGAAGCTAGATACGAAAATCTAGCGAAAGCTTACGGAATAAAACTTTGAATTGTGTACAAACAAGACCATGTCTGATATTATTTAAACAATAAATACTCCGAAATTGAAAACTTTAATACTATGACTCCGATGTACCCGGCCTTGTATGGGTACTATACTTATCTCTGGATTAAACAAACGAACCAGACTTCTTCCATGGGTAATGTTCATGAAAACATATTATAGGGCTACTGGTACAGAAAAACAGACAAACATACTCACTTAATAAATTGGTTGATATATAATTAACCGAAAAAATCATTTGATATACATAGTCAAAAGTATAGCTAATATAAAAAGACTTCAGATTCGTATTATTTTCTTCTTCGAATTTATTATTGAAAATAACGATTGATTTATTTCGCTTTATATGATGTGTATAACATCTACAAGATTCGGAAATAACCTTTCTCATCATGATATTCGAATATCCTGGAATATCAATATCGGCTTCTGACTACCATGCTTTCCTTTTGGAATGAAATTACATATTTCAGTAGAACAATGAGCTAAAAACTGAACATTGACTGACAGACTGAAACACAGTGTGGACTATATTGACAAATTTCAACAAATTGGAATTGAAGGGAGAAAATAGGGAATTAAACTGATCAAACCCTTATTGAGGTCAATTTAATTTCTTATGACAGCTGCAGGATAGTTTTATATTGTGGGCCAGAGTTTGGAGACCTATGATCTAAAATCTAGATCATTTCAACCCATTTATATTATATAAACAACATAAGAAGAAGTGTTTCTAAAGTGAAGATAATACTTATTTAGCATGATGGGGATAAGCGCAATGAATCCTGTCATCGTATTATGACAAGTAGATCGGTTTGGTTTCACTTGGCCTAACTATATCTATTCCCACTTTAACAGAGATTAGATGAAGATACCTTGAAAAGCTACTAGAGCAAATAAGAATATAGGCAATCATATGAAAGATCCTAAACAATATATCAGACAGATCAGATTTTCCAGACAGCATATAAGTAAATACCAGCGACCATTAAATACGCCATACATACGAATCCCGTGTTTTGAAATATCTCCCACAGAAGTATTTTGAAGGTATAAAAATAAACTTTCGTGTGACCTTTAGGTTAATAAACCCAAATGAAGTAATATAAGTCGTAGTTGTGAAGAACATATTGAACAAAATGGCGCCACGATGTTTGGGTATAACGAGAAGTAAAAATATTCAGCTTTGAATTATCTTGTTAAAATTGTTGGATACCGATTTAAAAAAATCCCGTTTGATGTGTGTGACATATTTTAAATTCAAATATTTGTCCAGGATGGGACATGATCATATCATTATATAATTTATAAAGAAATACGAAACTGGGAGTTATTTACAAGGCACTAAATGACATATTAAGATCGTGTGGAGGAAACAAAAATAATTGGAATTGTTTCAGCTTAGGTGATTCGAGGCTTTAAAAGGAGATCGAATTATTATCCCAGATAAGTGAGCAAAAAAGTATAAAAAAGAGGTAATAAAAGTTTATTTGGAAATAAGTGAGGAAATAAGGAGAGCCTGGTAGGTGGTTGAAGGTTTGAACAGTGGGATAGATAAAATTACTGTAATAGGTAAGTAAGTTGGTTGATGTATTAAAAATGAGGTAGATTATTCCTAGGATGTGTGGTGGAATCAAATCGTCCTTGGGCTTGTAGGTGGTCCATAAAATGATTGACACATATTTATACTCAGTAGGTATTAGGCTGCGTGCGAAAGAAAACTGTACTTGAAACAGACGTTGGTTTTGGCGTATATATATATAATATGGGGTATATTTAGAGGTTACATTTTTAAGAACAAGAACCGAAACTAGATAAAATAATGAGAAAAATTATTGAATTATTGAAAAATACCTAAAGACGTATGACCTCATAAAGAGTAAAATTATATCAACCAATCCAATACGTACCTGATTAGCACCGCTGTTGTCGCCAATTTCTTCCACTCTTGCATCATCTTCCTGAAATGGGAAAGCAGAAATGAAATATTAATTAACATTGCCATTAACATTGTTTGACGGCTTGAAAAATAAGGTCATCATCTGTATATATTTATATATTTCATGAGTATAATAAATACCATTTTGAAAAACAAAATTCGTTGGAATATGATGGATTTATTCCTAAAATCCATGGCTAGATTTTTCACACCTAACATTTATGAAAACGCATTCATAGACAGACAAACAAGTGTAGGTAGTGCAAAAAGACTTCAGATTCAAATATACTTACAGCAGTGACAATATTGAACTCCATTGCCATTTTCTTCCAATAAAAATTAAGATTTACCTTTTTCTGCCCATTTATTATATCTTGAGTTAATGATATCTGTATAAACTCTTATTATATTATTTTATTCATTTTCTCTCTGAAACTATTTTCCTAAGCGCTACCTATCATTTGCAATACCAGGCATTTACAGTTATCCCGTACCTAGTTGGGATTTATCCTATTATTTTTTAATTATTTCATTTTTTGTTTCTTCGAGGCTGATTGTTTCCATCTCCTATTTGCTGACCAAATTTGGAAGCTAGTAACATAGAAGTTGTAAGCTAAACTTAGCAAGAGGGAGAATTACTTGGGCAAGATATAGATCTTTCAGGAACACATATTGAACAAAGTGAAACCACCATTTATAATTTTAGATAGGTCTGGTCATCTAGAAAGGATACTTGCCATAGATGTTAAAGTACGATGCTAATATAAATTATAGGTATATAAACCTGATTTTTCATACTTCATATCTAACATTCAAACAACAGTTCCTCTATTCGATAAGCCAGATCACAACCTGCCTAAATATAGTGCATTAATTATACAATAGAATATTTTCTCAAATAAATTTAGTTTCGGTTTTAATCCAACGATTGCCTAAACTCGTTCCATCTTATCTTGCTCGTTACGCGGCCCCGACACAAGAAACCCTTTTTCCGTCGAATTTACGGAAGTAACGTGGTGCGTTATGCGAATTCGTTATAGCGATTCGCCGTTAAAGCGACACCATTGCAATTCAAGGAACGTCTGATGTAACCTAGATCAGGCTAACCTAGGCCCACTATGAGATATTCTGGCAAAATGGCAATGAAAAAATGACAATATATTTGTGAGAAATAAATAAAATATTAACAACACATTCAATTTACTGTTAAAATGATATTCAATAATACTCAACACGCGTTGATAAAAGTATTTGATTTTTGTACTGTAACATTTTGGCCTGCTCCGCGGCCCACCTGAAATAGCTTCGCGGCTCACCGGCTGAGAAGCGCTGTACTAGATTATTGAGTGGTGCGGCAGGCTCACCACTCGTCACGATTTCCAATAAATCCTCATAAATACTTGAGGAAATGGTGATAGGGTTGGAAAATACAACAATCTGAAACTAATGTACCCAAATGTACCAGCCTTGCCTGGATGCTACATGCAACTCTGGAATAAAACAGCATACCGGAACTTTTTTTTATCATGCATAATTCTGGGATGTTCATGGACGTCAATACCAGATTTGGTAAACATCAGCAATAAATAAATGAATTTTTCAAGAAGTCTCACGAAAAATCAAACTTTCGC
>JAUELA010089322.1:0-10206 GCA_031471845.1 Boltenia villosa | reverse complement strand
GTCACTTGTCTGTCATGCCAGCAGTAGTCAGTTTTAGTTTGTCAAGAAATGAGCTTAGTTAGAGCTGAAAATTATCAATATCACATCAGCTTTCCTATTCTACAGCAGTGGTTCTAAAACTTGTTGTATTCCGGCACCCCCTGTGATTCTGAAACTCAATAAAAACACCAATTTTTTCCCATTTTTTCAGAAGTACGAGTGAACCCTAAAAGATAGTAATCACTGACGTGCACATGCTTTCAGAAAGGAAGGTTCGTTCTTCCATACGCTCCTGTTTATCAAATTCAAAAGATTCAATGTATCAATTTCGCGGTTTTTAAAATATGCAACCGATAACTTTCAGTAGGGAGTCCTGTGTGGCCTTAAATTTGGTGCATGTCTCTATACCTATAAGTCACTAAATTTATGAATCAAAATTTAATTTAAGAAACATTTAAAAGGTCGAAAGGTCAAAAAAACTTTGCTATTTCACTTATTTTGTAATTCTCAAACGTTTGATCACTAACATTGATGGCTTAGAGCAGAGGTTCCCAGACTTTTCCGCAGAACCCGAGGGTTGCATGAAAAAATATGGGGTTCCACGAGATGCCAAGTAACATGAAAATAAATTATTTGAAAAATATACTTTGCTTGAAGGAATTAGAAATCAAGAGTAAATTTAGATAAATTATCCTTTTTCAATTGAAGTTTTACATTTATTTCTTAATTTTACCCACAACTTATGGTACTTCATGTTTTTCAACATAGGTTGGAATTCCACATATTTTAAAATAATGTTAAAGAAAGGGTTCCACAGCAAAAATAGTTCGGGAACCTCTGCATTAGAGAGTAGAGTCTTGCTTTTAGTTGTTTTGTAAGCTTTTGATTTCAAACAAGTGTTTGAGATTGCTTCCAAATTTAATTGGTGAAAATATTGTTGTAAAATGTTTGATTTTTGAGAATCTTAATTTTGAAAAAGGAGTGCCATTTTTTTTCTGTATGCAGGTACAATACAGTTTGACCGCTATTATTTCTAGCCAATTCCTGACCTGATAAATTTATAGCTGGTCACAATACTCAACTTTCACAATGTATTATAATATATGTGCCGTATAATTTTTGACTATAAATATCCTCTCTGATCATTTTTGCACAATTTTTAATCAAATCAGTAAATTTTGTACATAAAAATGTTGTTTTTTTATCAATTTTATTTTAGTTTCAGCCTGGATAGTGCTGCCGTACTAGTTTCATGCTTTTTGCTAATTTTTTAGTGAAAGTCGATGATATTTGTTGCTTTTTTTGACTTACTCAATGAATGTCATCTTCTCTTTCCCTTTTCTATCAATCATAGATTTATCAATTTCTTATTTTTTAATCAAGATTTAGAATTCTTTAAGTTTCACGTCGATGTATCGAGTGTTTGGATACCACCATTCTTACATTGCCTTACTAGCTGCAGCTGCTTTCTTCGTTTTTCTAGTTGCCCTTCTAATAGGGGTTTGGCACGTTTAGTCGCCGAACCTATCAGCGATTCACCTTCACAAATTTAACTTCATATTTTTGAACAAATTTTCACTTTTGAATAATGATAATTAATAATCATTTTTTTTAATTCTTCCAGTCGAGCGCCTATCGTCCCATTCTGTTCTAACTGGGGTTCCAATTTAATTGAGACGAATAGTATAATTGAAGTGCAAATGTTAAGGATAGACTCAATATTATAAGGCATTAATGTCAGTTATTTACAAAGTTGAATCATCCACGGACAATCCTCTAGTTTGGGCAAGCTATTAAAGTGAGAAGAAAACATCCTTATAGTTTTTACAGTAACAGTAATATAGCAATGAAAATTCTGAAGTGTAAAGTGCATTGCAATTTGAATATGAATTATGTTAAATCACTAGCTCTACTAGTGAGACTTAATACTGTTGGAATCAAGCCTTTGTAATGTTGATCGCTGCTGCCTCTAATCAAGATCAAACTGTTAAATTTTCTTCCTGTGTTTTGTCATACAATTCAGTGTTATTGTAGATTGTAATAAAATGTCAATCATCTACTCAGGGTGTTTGTTTGAGTGCACGTGGGCGCGTCATAGCTGTGCAGAGATTTCCAAAATTTCACTAAAATAGATCAGTATTTGTTAGGGTTGGTTTATCCGGATATCGGTTAACCGATTAACCGGGAGTGTTTTTGCTATCCGATATCCGGATATAATTCAGCTGCTTAACCGGATAAAAAAGTGACATCATTAACCCTTTGCGGTCGTAAAGCGAGTTTAGCTTGCCTACAAAAATTTGCTTCTTGCAGTCGTAAGGCGAGTATATTTCGCCTTTTCCAAGTTTCGCGCTTCGCACAGTCGTCGTAAGGCGATCGTACTTTGCCAAATGCAAAATTACCGCAAAAAGCATAGTTGCTATGATAATTTATTATTATTACTTCGCTTGGATGGTCAAAGTCCATGTGATTTGCAGCAAGCCAGTATGAAGCAGTGTGAGAGAAATTTAAGTTGACTGAGTGTAGCCACCACTGAGTAGTTCACCAGAATTCGTGTATCATCGGCTCACGTGTGCGCTGCCTTGGTCGAATGAACCAAAGCAAGATCAAACTGATCTAACGTTTGAACTCGGATCAAGCCACGTTTTCCGACACACCAAAGTCGATGTGGCATTGGCGTTCGCCGTTTTACCGGGTTAGAGCTGGGGTATTTAAGCCTCATACGAAAGTAGTTCAAACAGCAGACCAGTGAGACGCAGCCAATGCGGGTACTGCTGCCTGGGTAGTTGGTAGGATTGCAAAGTTGCAATATCAGTGTGCTTGGACGCAGTAATGTAGGCTACTGTAAGTACGGCCATCAACTGGCTTGTTCGACTCTAGTCTCAGTGCATGTGGACTATTTGTTACAAAACTCCGGTCCCGTTTACACGACTCCACGATCGATGCGTTGTGCTTCATACGAAATGCGTTGCATAAGCAGTAAATGTTAAAAATGCATGATTTTCTTTTTGTTAGCGGCTGTACTCGTACGCTGCATGTGTCTGTATATACTGTGGCCACGAGACCTTCGCCGGGGGGCCACGAGCAGGCTATGTTCAACTCTTTTGAGCTGGATAATGCCATTGCGTCTTGCATTTTTGACGGCAGGGGGCCACAGAACATGAAAGGTTGAGAACCACTGGTCTATACTGACCGCTGTTTTTGAAATTTTTATATTTTTAAAAATTATTAAATATGAAATTTTATCTATCTCTTGTTGCGCTAAATGATGATAAAGAAATTTGAATAATTCTTGACATTTAGTCAATATATTAAAATTTAATTTTACAAAGTTCAGTAAAAGATTCAAATAAATCAAGAATATTTGGACGAAGTGCAATATTTTTTAGAAATAAAACGTGTAAAATTCAGACATGCATAGTAATGGTGGCCGACCTTTATCATAAATGAAATGAATACTTGTTTATAAGTCGATATTCCTTGATATTACTTTTTTAAAAGCAAGTTAAAAAAGAGCACATTAGTGAGAGTTCATAGCACATTTGAAATCTGAGAAATATCAGCCCAGTAAATGCAACGGTGCGCAACCTTTAGAATAAAAGCGAAATGAAAACTTCTAATGTCATGAAATAAGCTGAGGTACATTGGAGAAGTACGTGGATATTACTCGACAGGAAAATAATTGTTCACAAAAATATGTTGATCCAAAAATTGAGAGAAGCCCAAATGCTTTTCTTCAGTTGAACGTAGATGTCGTGTAATTAAAAAATGAATCAATTTTCAAGAATATCTTCAATTTAATTTACACATTTTTAAATAAAACTATTTCGGAAAAATTTTAAGATTCCAAGAGCCACATGAGAGAGCTCAAAGAACCGCATGCTAGGGTTTAGACCAGTGCTTTCCAAACTGTGTGTTTTATTGACAATATTTAAATTTTTGCAGGATTACCATCATTACAATGATCAAAAATATTTTATGGCTGAATATAACAGATGTCATTTATCATAAGTGCTGATCCTAAAAGAAAACAACAGGTCAGTTAAGTTCCTAATTCAACAGTTCCCTAATTCAGTGGTCCCCAACTTTTTTTTGAAGCGACCCCAAATTACAAAAAAAGTCAGATTCTGTGACTACTCGCGACCCCATCTCTATAGTCTGCGTGTATTTCACACCCATGAAAGTTTACAGCGGAATATAATTTTAACAAAGAAAACCACACAAAAACAAATTGGAAGCAAAAATAAACTTTTTCCGCAATTTATTTCAATTTTTAACAATAGAAGCAAGTTTTAACTCTCTCATTTTGGCCTAACAGGCGACCCCATTAAATTGTTACAGCGACCCCACTTTGGGTCGCGACCCCAGGTTGGGGACCACTGCCCTAATTCATCCCTTAAATCTGAAATGTAGATTTCATTTGTAGTGACTGAAAATACAATATTTCACTAGTTTGCTTGTTTACTACAAAGGTAGAGGTTGGGATTATTGGCGATCTTTTATCTTAGCGTATTTAATTGCCGATATTTTGAACAGAAAAGTTTAGTATTTAATTATTTTGGGACAAATTTAACATATAAATTGGGTCATGTACATATTTATGGTTATCATTAACTTGAACGAATCAAAAAATACATTTTTTTCAAAAATTATTCATATAATATCTATCCTGACCACCCAAACCCTCAAAACATCTCCTAAACTCAACCCAATTCTGGCAAAAATCGCCAACGGGTTATATTTTTTTGTAAATTGGTTTCAGATATGTGAGTTCATAGTATCCGGACATTTAGCCAACGGACATTACGTCACAATTCAAAAAAATGAGATCTTAAAGTTAGGGTTAGGTTTAGGGCAGCGGTTCTCAAACTGGGGTCCGCGGTCCCCTGAAGGGGTGGCTCACTCAGTACAATTTTTTGAATGTTGGCTAAATGTCCACCCCTGCAAACATTGGCTAATTTTCCGTTGGCTAAATGTCCGGATACCGTTTCAGTAGATTAAGGTTGCCATTTTTTGAATAAATAATAGTTTGCCAAAACTGTTTTGTTTCAGTAACCTACATGTTAATTATAGTTAATTTAATAGGGGTCCCCGAGCCATCTAAAAGATTGTAAAGAGACCGCCACGCATTAATCTTAAAATAGTTTGAGAACCACTGGTTTAGAGTTAGTGACACACAAGAATTTTTTTTTTATGTTGGCAAATTGTTATGACGTCACAAACGATGGCGAAATGTCCGGAATTCAAGTTCATGGCTGCCGAAAAATGTTGAAATACTCCAATAAAAAAATAATTTATGAGTAAAAGTAAGATGTTGTTTAACTAAAGAAATGATTTTCTTTTCAACCAGAAGAAAAAAGAACTATTAAAATCACATAATTTGACTTCGTAAATGCTGATGATATTGTTCGATTGCTTTTTCTTGTTCAGTGGTTTCTATTGATCCTGGTCGTAACCTTCTGACTTCATCAATTGCTTCACGAGCTGAGATACGTTTGCGTTTCATGAAGTAGCAAGCGACCATTGTGCCGGTCCTCCCTTTCCCTTTAGCACAATGTACAACCACACCCTGGAAAATAAAAATGTAATTTTAAACAAGGGAATGTGTAGAATGTGCAAACCTTTGGTCTAAAAGGCGTTCCTTATATTTTTTGCAAAAAATATATATAATGTCTGCACTGCCTTAAGGATCATATAAACAACTATTTTTGACTATTTTTCTTTGCTTGTTTTTAAAAAATAACGGGCACGATTTTTACAATTTTTCCTCCTATCTTATCCTCATCTCCTACTACTCGTAAAGTGAGCCAAGAGCATTTTCGTGTATATAATGTCTCGCTTGTCATCGCAACAACCAGTAAGATGATGCATTCGATTTCTCTCGATATGAAATATAGTAGGAAAAGCACACACGATCCGGAGTGTTATTTCCTTGTTTATACCCGCCTTCATAAGCAATGGTCCCTCTAATTGTTTAATGACTTTGTGCTCTACATTTCTTGTCTGTGCAAAGCTAAAATAAGGTTTCTGATGCAGATTTTTAGTTTAATCACATTAAAAAGTTCATTTCACTGTAAACTGTTTATGTGCGCTCTTCAATTTCTCTTTTGCGCTGCTTCAGAGCTCCATGCGCGCACAGCTTAGAGCAGAGGTTCTTAATCGTTTTCCTGCCAATACCCACTGTCGCTCTGCATGATGACACGGTGACTCTCCAACATTTTATTCAAAAAATCACCATTTTTACATAGTATAACTAATGTTCACTTCGCTCTGAATTTTGTACTAACTTAAGTACTGTCAAATAATTTATTTAATTTAAGAATCAAAAAGTGCTTCAAATGTTAATTTAAATCAATGAGAATGAGATCCATGTTCCTGTTTTTTATCAACCAAGTTGGCGCACGCAAATTATGAATTCTGAAGCGTCATAATTGAACAGTAGAAAATCATGACCCACCAAAATTCTATCTGTGACCCACATGGTTGGTCATGACCCATAGATTAAGAGCCCCTGGCTTAGAGGCAACAGTGCTTATAAGACCTAAATAAGGTAAAAAAAAAAGAATATAAAATGTGGGTGAAATGTATTGTTTGACAAGCGTGAATATTGATTGTCAAACTTTTGAATATGTTGACTTTCAACATTTCTTAACACCTATAACATACTTACAGAGCCTGAATCGACCCCCAATCCGACCCCTGAATTTTGTAGCTTCTACACTGCTCTATTGACCCTGGGGTTCACTTTGGGGACCCCTGGTTCATATATTTCTTATTTCGATATGAGCAATTGCTGGACATATTATCAAGAAAATCATAATTGTGAGTAGCGAAACTGGTCAATTGTCGAAACTTCTCCTAACCTTGATGGTTCTTGTCAAGACTAGTGTTGCGTAACAATTTTTGTTACATGTATATATTGAGCTATATATAGCATTTATATATTTATAGAGCAGATTATTTAAACTCCAGTCAAAAGAATTTGCTCCCAAATATATATACATAACAAAGTTGTGAAAACAATATCCAATGTAACTTTATAGGGCAACAAGACAATAGAATTCAAATGACAATAATCAAAAGCTTTGTTTAAAAGACTCAGATCTGACCTACGAAGACATATAATGTATCTCTTGGAGAGCTATTGTGTTGATGATCCAACATAAGATGCTACAAATCTTTTAATGAAGGTGCACTAAATAGTCTACATTAAATGCTTATAATTTATATTTCAAGTTTAACAGATCTGTTCTCAACAAAACTAATTAAAACTGAGGACAAGAACCTGTTCTTGAAATTTCATTAATCCATCGAAATTGAGTGCAACATCACATCAATAAAACCAACTAAGGCACATTAAGGAAAGAGCTGTTTAATTTATTTCAGCCCTTTCATATATGTACTCAATATTATGCGTGGCTTTCATCTAGAACTCTTAATGTTGTTTTAAGTCTATCATCATTACATTTAAAAATCATGGAAAAAATATTTTGCCTATTCATAAGTCGTATCTCATCACAAATCATTATCTAATAATCGTAAAATTATAGCAGTTTGATTAATCACATTGTACCCTGCTCTGTTAAGTACATAAACATTACCCAGAACATTCCATACAATAAGTCGCGACATTGACGCACTCACGCAATGCACAAAGTCACATTCGTTATTTTGCTTTCTCAGGCGACGTAAACATTGCTAATTACATTCATTTTATTTCTCAAATTAATGTCTCATATTTTACCTTCGCTTTGCGAGCATGCTAAACTTGGATAGCAGAGTAAAAACCGTGACCAAAGTCACATGAAACCGCTCTGCTCCGGCAAGGAGTTCAGCATTCCCAGTCACTTACTCACATCAGGATCAGGGTGAAACACGGCATATTGAAGTGAAACGTCCAGTGCATGCGCTATAGTCAGGGCCCAATAGAGGAATTTTGGGATGCCTGTCAGTTTGACAGGCTTGGCCAGTTGAAGCCTGTCAAAGCTGTTGGTTGGCCTGTAATATTATTTGCCTTTATAATGTCGCTTGTTTCAAAAGGTAAATTGAGGACGTTCATCGTTCAAAAAACGAACTTTTACGTTCATAGTATGAAAAATGAACTTTTACAATTGAGTTATTTTGTGTCCTGATGAATTTTGCATTGAAAACACAAATATTCCTGCCATTTTATAGCCGTTCATTTTGACTGGCGTCATATTTTGATGACTGTCAAAGCCTTCAAATTGCCAGTCATTTGACTGATGACTGGCTGTTATTTTGTGCCCTGCATTGGCCTTTTTTAATTAAAATTACACCTGGAAAGGGTTAAACAAACTTAGACCATCTCTCACCTCTTGTTTGTCATTTGCATCTTCAACCAATTTAATGAAATGTTTCATCTGTTCAAGAGTCGGTGCGCAGAAGTCCTCGATTCGGATCTTCAGATGATTTAATTTCGGCAAACGGATGCTCTCTACTGCCCCTACTGGTCGATGCTTCATTAGTGAGATCACATGACGAATTCCGTTTTCATTCAGATATCTGTAATGTTCTGTAGATAGGAATTCATATTTTGCTTGGATTTTCAAATACAAAAAATAAATTTTTCAAATTTAATTCAAGAAACATGAACATTTCTCGTTGATATACATGAGATCAAACCAGGGCTGTGAGGTCGGAGTCGGAGCAAATTTTAAGGTTACCGGGGTCAGAGTAGAGAAAAATGTAACGATTCTGACTCCCAATATGTTTAAACTGTGAAAACCAAATAGTAATGTATTCTGAATAATTCTGAAATATTTTTTTTAATTCATAATTACAAATTGAACTGAAATTAATATTCTACATTTGAAACTGCAGAGCCACAGCATATTGCACAATACTGGGACAAGAATCAAGTGCTAAAAGCTAGCTGATATAAAACTGATACTGCTTATAAATTATATATGCTAATTTAAATGTTATATTAATTCATGTCAGCACTTGACAGTGATGAAATACTTTGTATGTTTCATGCTTTCAATCAATATAGGAAATATATAATTAGTATACTTATTATTTATTTACTATATTGATATATGAATAAAGGAGTCAGAGTCAGATGTATCATATTTAATAAGGAGTCAGAGTCAAAGGTTTTATGCACCGACTCCACAGCCCTGGAACAAACGCAAATAAGTCCAGCCCTTGATACTAACCTGGAGTTGTCGGCATAGCACAAGCTGCCAACCATCCTTTGTCAATCCACGAGAAGTTGGGAGGAGGTTCAGATTTAGATGCATGTCGAAAGGAACCTGAAAATTCATCCATTTTTTAATTTATTTACCTTCAGATGTTGATTGTAACTTTACTTTATTACTATTGTAACAATAGTATTGTTACATCATAATAATAACCAAAGACTAGAGAAATAAGCTTTCCATATAAAATAAATATATATTTTTATAATATTACAGTAAGTTGAAACTAAGAGGTGATATAAAAAAAATCAGTAATAATTATTGCAGGGCTGTGGAGTCGGTACATAAAACTTCCGACTCCTTTATTCAATATAATAAATAATAAGTCAATATAATAAATAACTAAGTAATGCTGATCTGTCAACGGTGTCAAGTGCTGACATGGTCATCAGGCCTATACAACTGCAGCAAGCTATGGCTCTAAGTTACAGGTTCAAATGTTGAAATTAATCTGTCTGAATTTTAAAAAAATTTTCGAGAATTATTTGTAACCAGTTCGAATGGTTCAAACATATCAGGAGTCGTAGTCTGTACAACGACTCCTGTCAAATTTGCTCCGACTCCACGACTACGGCTCCACAGCCCTGAATTATTGATTCCATATAACACCACGCTCTCTATTCTAACAACCGTTTCATATTTTAACTTCCTAACAAACAATATAATACAATGGAACAAAGAAATCAGTTATTGGAATCAAGATTGAAGTGACTATTTTGGGCAGATCAGCAGTACTTTCTACTCTAAGGTAATAACAGAAACTGCATCATTATTTATCTTTATTGATCTAATAATGTCACATGTGAATCATGTCAATCGATCATGTCACATTCATCGAATCACGTTTTTCTAATGAGCATTTCACAAATGATTAATAACAACATGATTGGCTAACTAGTGACCTTTAAAAAAACAAAACTGTTTAACAAACAAACTATGTTATATATTATCTGTGATTGTTAGTGCGGACGTAGCGTCTCCAGCGCAGGGGTTCCCAAAGTGGGGTCCG
>JAUELA010089213.1:0-10208 GCA_031471845.1 Boltenia villosa | reverse complement strand
ATGGGGGATAAAAGTGATATCAAATTTAACGACATATTATCTATGGTGAAACGTGCCCAGTCTGATAATGAAAAGTTGGCAGCGTTACTGGTGATATCCAAGGTCGGAGAATCGCTCGACACGGAAAAAAGAAAGAAATTATTGCCACTGATTGGATTGTCATTTCCAGTACGATTATTGCTGACATCATGCTCCAACGGCTCAGACCTTAATAACTCTGAAGCATTTGCCTCTATTGGAGCCAATGCAATTTTGATATTATGTGCAGATGAAGAATTATCGCATTACCCCGAAGTCCTTACAGCCATACCCCACTTGCTGAAGGCGGCTGAATATTTTGCGACAAAAAATTCAACCAAAACGGTGATAGACTGCATTGATTGCTTATCTGTTTTGATATCAAATGAAAAATGTGCTCTCCAAGCAGTAGAGGACGATATAATCAAACTCTTGTGTGATATAGACCATATTACTGGAGGGAAATATTTCGGTCTTCTCGTTCCTCTGCTAAGAAAGTATGAATATTTGTGGGAGAGAGAGTGTGCCATCCTTCACCTATTTCTGTCAAATAAGGCAAAAGATTTTAAAAATGATCAAACAGAAAAGAAATTTCAACTTTGTACCGAATTGTATCAGGTCCTTTGTACTACGCCAACTCTGGTAGAAAAAAATGATGGCTTTCTTTGGAAGAATGACATTTTGCTCGGATTGCAAGAAATATTGTGCAGTAAGGTCGTAGCATCGCAAAGGAATCCTGCGATGATGCTAGCTGCTGAAATGTTGCGACTCTTCGGCTTCTGTGTATTTTTTGGAAAGAATTTAAAAGACAATTTTCCAATCATCTTAATACGTCTTGCCTCCATCGAGATTGCGTTGTTTTTGAGAAATTTTGAAACTGAAGAAGCAAAGAAAGCTGCTGAAAGTTTAATAAAGGGATCGTGCTCCCTTTATGTTGCTTGTTGCTCTCTCATCGAGCATTTTTGCTCTAGCATTGCTCAGTTTGAGCAGAATGAAGACGGGGGAGAGGACCTACTCACTTTTGAACAGATCCAAATGACTCAAACTTCTCTCAGTGAAGTGGTCGAATGTATATCTTCTTTTGTTACATCACAATTGGAAAAGCAAAAATTGTCTGCATCTTTTAAATTGTGCTTTGAATCCAGTGTAAGTGTGCTAGGTTCCTGGATGAGCATTGAGCATAATGTTTCCTCATCTCAAGGAGTTGAATTTTTGCCTCTAATTGTGAAAATCTTGAAATTCGCTGTACATCGAAAAGAACTCTTACTTCTGAAGTATACTTTGCCATGCATACCAGTTTGTATGGAATACAGCCAGTGCCAGAAGACAATGTTGGAGTGTGATGTCATACAAACTTTGAAAAATGTCCTTGAAATGACATTGAGATCAAATTCAGAAGCGCAAGAAGCAATTCAGTTTGTCATGCAAGCATTAATAAGCATTATTACTCAACTTTCATCAAACAAATCTTTACTTGGCCAAGATATACTCAAGGAATATTTCTCAATAATCACAGAAATTGAAACAATGTCAATCTGGACCATCGAGACTACTGCCCACCTAGCAACCTTGGCCATGATTTTGTTGAATAAATTGGAAAATATTGAAGTTACACCAAAAGTTAAAAGCACTGTTCAATCTATGCTCTGTTTTCTAAGGAAGTCATATGATGTTAATGCAATGGACAAAAGTTTGAAGATCTCCCCATTGTAAGTTTTTTTTTTTTTTAACTTTTAACATTAGTTCTGTTAAGTTTGAATGATATAGCCCATGGATGGGGAACAAATGACCCACGGGTCACGAAGTGACCCACCACCTACATTTCAGTGACCCACTTCGCTTTTTGGTATTTATACAATAAAATAATGTTCAGTTATGCTACTGTGAGAAGAGCTTTCAGGCAACCATACACTTCTTTATAATTTAAGTATTTCTAAAATCATCGTTCAATAGCCTAATGAACGAAGATTTTAATTAGTACTTGGCAACTTAGTCTTCCCTGTTTACCCTTTACTAATACCGAGGTTGACAGTTTGGCCTTTGTCGAGGTCAAATTCTTAAAATTTGGCCTTTTTTCGATTCGTTTGGCCTTAGAAAATCGATTTATCTTTTTTGGCCTTCTTCTCAAAACCTTTATTTTTTATTTTTTAAACTGAAATAGACCTATCACATAACTCAAGTAAATTTGTGACCCATTTCTAAATTAAGGTATCAAAAATGACCCAGTCAATTTAAAAGGTTCGCCATCCCTGATATAGCCTATAGTACAAAACATTTATAAAATACAGTAAAAAAATATTTTTTCTTCATTTTAATGAAACTTCAAACCTCAAATTGTTGCTTGTAACTAGAAGTGTGAAATATTTAACAATGCAGTCTCGATCTAGCTTGAATGTACTTGATTTGGACAGTCGTAGCAAGGCATTTTATCACTTATTCAAGTTATTTGTTAGCTGCAATATAATTTGAAACTTGATTGATTAAAAAAAATTGATGAAGTTTTTAATTAGGTGGATTCATTTTTGAAAAAGTTCCTCACTGACTCTGCAACCAGAACTGGACATCAATTTTTTATTATTGTGCTTCGCCATGTATGGCATGTCGCACTAAATATCAGTATGTGTATGAGTAATAGTATAACATAGATAAACATAAAATATACTATGTATGACAAAGCAAAAAATAAAGATCATATTAATACCGATGATTTAGATATATATCAGGATTTGTTTTGTATCATTGAACCGCAGTGATCATTTCAAATTCCTTTATATTATAATTGAAGGTATCAAGACAGTTGGGATGACATTTCACATCTCTGGAAGATAAGTCTGGAGAATCTTACTGAATCGATGACAAAACACGCTTGGATCCAGACGATGGTTCAAGAAGAGGAATGGAGCAAGCTTCTATCAGCATCAAAAAGAAATGACAAGGATTCTGATATTTCTTCACTTTTGAATTTATTAAAAGTTGTCAAATAAATTTGAAAATATGTCGATATTTTTTTTCTTCCTGATTTTGTTTTCACAATTTACAACAGTTTTTGTCAATATACCATTAGTTATCCAGTAAAATCAATCAACAGCACTTTCAGCCTATCCACAATGTCTGCCGCAGGATCTCGTTGTCATTCACTCAGGTTGTGCTACTACAAATTTTGAATCGTAATTTTTCCAAAAAAGTTTCGTGGGTCAACCAACAGTTTTTAGAATTTTTGATCAAAACAATGATGTGGGAATATCTGATGAGTAATCAATCTATTGGCATTTGAAGTCAAACTTGAATATTTTAAAACTGATCAAAGTAAAAAAAAATTCACCGCTGAACCGGAATTGCTGAAAATTTCATTACCACCAGCACCAGCTGTCCAAATGGGTAGACACGGCTAGTCATCTATGCTCATTGTGAGGTTCAGCATTCGAATCTCAACTACACCTGCACAGATTTTTTCGTTACCACAGCACATGCACTGTACGCTTTATCACTTCAATATGCCATGTTCACCCAGATACGGAGAATCGAGGGCAAATATTATACATTATAAAAAGATTCGACACTTGTAGGATTATTATTGTATCCTCACTGTTCTCCGGTCAAATTCACCTTTAAACCAGGATCTCTGCAGCTCCCAAGTTCACACTTTGAAATACAATTCTCTTAAGCACACAAAACAAGATTGTTATCCTATTCTTTACCTAAGCATGGAACAGTAATAATACAATGATTTCATATTCACCAGCTTTTAATACGAAATTAAAATATTATCAATATTACGTACACCATGTAGTGTACTCTACATCAAAAATATGACCATGAAAAATTATCTTACAAATTCATTCGGTAAATTTTCGCCATGAAATTTTTTTTTTTGAGAAGTCACATGACCTAAGGATTCAGAAATCAAATGCTATCAACTCAAATTTGATACGGATACACTTCAAAATTTGACAGTTTTCAAAAAATATACTACAAAAATATTTACATCAATTTTTTTTTATCTTCTGAGAGTATACACGTACAGTTGCGTTTACATTTGAAAATTAGACCCAAAAAGTCAATTTAAAAAATTTTCAACATTTTACACCAGGCTTAATTGAGATATGGTCATTCAGGAAATTGGCCTTAAAATCACGAAAAAGATTATTTTTCAATTGTTAACATTCAAAAGTAGGGTCAATATTTCATTTCATCTGGTATTATTATGTGGATGACTTGCCAGTCAATCCATTGGTGAATATTTACCTAGACCCTGGGATATTTTTGGAGCTATAAGGTGAAGCTCAGAGTGAATGAAAGTTACCAAAACACCAAGTATAATTGCAGATATGGATGAATATTTAATGTTTTAATTTTGCATGGCAAATCTATCAATTGTCAAGTTGATGGAGGGTATGCATTTGTCAGGAACTGTGATTTGGTACCTTGCCACACGCTAACCTAAGAGATTGTCTCTTTAATGCCCAGCAATATTATCATTCTTCATTGGCCTCAAATATTGCTCTAATGCATCCCAGACCTTCTGACAAGAAGTAGCATACAAATGGGGTATTCTAAATATATATTGTTGGGGTTAAAAGTGGGGGCTTAGGGTTACAAATCGAAATGTGACAACCTTTTGACTAGGAGGATAAATTCACCAATAAAATTGATATAAATTCAGTTAAACCACATTTTTAAACAGAAAATAGCAAAATACATTTATTTTATGTATAAGGCCTTTTCTAACTTCTGACACCAAAATGTGTGTTAGTTTTTGGCACATCCGCTCAGAGGTCTCATTTATAACTCAAAAAGTTGAAAAAACAGCACACAGAGACATAACGAAGCGCCAACGTGATCAAATCAAGGTAAATCGCATTCTTTTCCTTCCGATGTACATTCCACATGAAAAATAATTATATTTATATATATCGATATGTGAAAAATATGCCCTACAATATAAAGCAGCATATTAATATAAGGTACACGTAGCTAATGTAATGAGAGAAACAAAATAAATACGGGTAATATTTGATATATTTATGCAAGAGTTGAGCGGGGGAGAAATTGGTTCAGATAATCACAATATGAAAAATGAACCCACAATATGAAAAAATCAATGTATTTTAATTTTTATGTAGCTTGGAGTTGGCTCACACCAAGTAGGATTTTGTGAGAATTATCAATGAAGATTGTTAACGATTTAAAGATTTTTTACTGGTTATTATTTCAGTTGGTTGATACAGGTTATACTCTGTAGAAAATCAGTAATTTTATGAAAATCCAATTCTCCAAATGAAAATTTCAATAAAGTAACCTATTGTTTGTGGTGCTCTAACGAACCAACTAAACATATAGGCACTAAAGAACAATGTGATATGTATACACACACAAAAAATATATAGAGCACAGGAGGAGCAAGAAAATGTTCAAGAAATAGATAGCATCACAGAATCAACAATTGCAATCAAGCTGCAGACTTATGAGTTATATTTTTCCTTTTCTATTTCACAAAACAAATCCAATTCTTTCCTACATTAACTTACTTCGCATATTTTCGGTAGACATTTCCTTTACCAATATCAATACGTTGTCATGAAATGGGGGCTACAACACCCCTATTTTACATTACAAATCGGCTTTGGGTAATTTCCCCTTGTTATATTTGGTTCTAGGTGGTTCGTTTGGTACATTTGCTTCGGAAATTTGCTATGAAGAAAAGTTTTTGGAATTGAAAGTAAAAAGCACCAAAAATTTGAATTTCAATGAGCAGAGTAACTCCACTCAAAGAAATGAGTTTTGCGATGAAAAGCAGAATCTTTACCCAAAACGGAACCATATTTTCTGAATATTCCCAAATTGGATTTCTTTCATTGTTTTTTCCGCTTTTCAATTTTCATACTTTTTTGTATGAGAGGTACGAAAATTGCAATGTATCATTTATATAACTGAAGGTAGATAGATTTGATATGATAAATTAACTACACTTTGTGCAATGTATATTGAACAGTTTTGAGGGTTTCAAGTTGAGCTGTGTATGCAACGAAAACTAGGCAGAAAAAATTCAACCTTTCGTTTCCAGCAATTTTGTTAATTTCTTGACTTAGGCTAGTCTAGCTCCAACTATCATAAAAAATTAAAATTTCAGCTACGAAATGATTTTTTTTTCAAATACACAACCCCTCCAGAACCCCTAGAGGCAACTTTGTGACCCTCTAGGTGTGACCCCCAATCTTGTTTCTAGTTACTTTGACAGATATTCTTATGAATAATTCTTGGATATTAAAACAAAGGTCCTGAAATGCCAATTATATTTGAGCTAACTGAAAATTGTTTGGAGTATTGCAAGTTAAAGCTAGACCAACTTCATCTTGCAAATAGATTAACAAAACAATCTATGACAGTTCGTGATGTAACCATATATGGTATTGGGATGGTACCTTGCTGCACATTATTTTCTCAATTTTAGTTTAAATTTATTAAATATTATAAAGTTTTTCTGTGCAGTGAAAACAAGCTCAGATACAAAGAGGGAATTAGCATCTTATATTATGCTGTTAATATAGGAGCGTAAGTGCATCTATTCATTCCATGACATTATAATAAAGTTCAAAGTTGAAAGTTCACTGGGTCAGCTCCACAGATACAAATTGCCTCAATCTTTCAATATATTGACTGTAAAGTTCAATATCATTGTGTCCGGCACCTGGAAAACAATTATTTGGATACAGGTTACATAGAAATATGCATCAAAAGCTGCTTATAAAAAAAATAAACTAACACTAGATATTACGGAGAGATATTTTAGCAGAAAAAAATATGTTTTAAAAAATAAAAATTTAAAATGGGAAAATATGTTTGAAGGATTCGGAGTTAGTAAATTTTTTATGAGATTTTTCGACGCCGACTTCGTTCAATTTTGTTACCTCCAGATTTCCATTTAATAATGAAAAAGGTCCAATGAAATAATGGACACAATGGAAATTAACTTTTTCTTTGGAAAATATGGAACTAACGAGCATTCATTAAGGTGCAAATTTTTTTTTCTTTTTACACCAATTATATATATTGATTGGTCTTGTTAGATGCTAATGAAGAAGAATACCAGTATTGAGAAATGACCTACAAACCATTTTAAAAATCTTCGGATTATCTAAAACATAATTATAATTACAATGGCAGATTTTTATGTTTAATATAACTATTATATATTATAAATGTCCATCTAACATCCAACCAATCAGGAACAGCGGATTTTTAATGAAAATACAAAAATGAATCTTTTACCTTCAACCCAGAGAGGCTCTACGGCTCGTGGGCATCGCTCGTATATGGCAAGTCCATGGGAGAAGTCGATCACTTCATCTTCAGTACCGTGAATGACCAGGACAGGAGACGTCACCTTGGACACCTTATTTATACTGGAAAAGAAAATGTTTCAATTTATTCGAATTATTAAGTTGGCAATTTTAATCCACAAGATTAAATGTTAAACCTAGGATTAAATGTTAAACCTAGGATTAAAGTATATACCGTACTGTTTGCTTTCACCTTCACTGTTAACTTTTGTAAGAATGCTTTCAAGGAGTTGTTTCAGTAAGAATTTAATTAAAATTTTGTGAGTTGAGAGTATGCATTAAATATATAATCTTTCCTGATGTGTCAGTACTATATCAAGGCAACATTAAATTTCATTGAAATAAAGCACCTTGACACACAAAAAAAATTGTAATAATTTTTTTTTCTTCATGTTTTGGTTAATATTTGAATCCATTTCATCTTTGGATTATAGAATGATTTATGACACTTCAAAAAAGCTGATTAATTCATTTCATCATTGCTGAGTCATGTTTATTGAACCTTGATTATCAATAATGTGAAAATTAAGCTGAATTAATTCTTTGATCATCGACGACTGTAATAAACCACATCAAGTTGAAAAATCAATATTTTTCATTTCATTTTGTAATTTAACACAAATTGAATGTAACTGCAATGAGTAACTGTTGGCCATAAGCAGATAGAAGACAGATGTAAATGACACTTGACGAATTGTGATGTAATAATGCCAAAGCAGGCTTTTAATAAAGACAGATATTTTAAATCATAATATCTTGAACTTTGAATATATATTTTGATTAAATATAGTTTCATTGACCTTACATTATAGAGAGATCATGTTAGGTCACGGCTATTCTCCACCACTAGATCGAACATGTACATTAGCTGTAGGCCATGTATAAGCTTGCTCGTAACACGAAGGTGGATATGACCATCATATTATATATATATCTTGTTCAATAAACATCACAAATGAATCAGACATGCGGTATTATATATCATGAATATCATCTGAACCACTGAGCATGGGTCTTTGTACAAGAAACTAATTCCCTCCACATATACACCATTTATCGGTTATCCTATCAATTCCCTTCACATATACCATAATTTTTCGTGTATAATAAATATGCACCCTTGATTTGTCACCAAAATATTAAAAATAAAATTGATAAAATAAGAAATTCCTTATACCACCCATGCATAATACACACCCAAAAAATGACTAAGATTGAGACCGAAAATATAATGTGTATTATACACGGAAAATTACAGTATATCACCCAAATCATTGTTCATGTTCTTTTTTTACCACATCAAAGCAATTTGGTATTTACCGTGGTGTTGTCGATGCTTTGTGGATGATTAATAATGAAAATGTTAGATGTACTTTGTGTAATTATCAAATCCCATCAGTTGGCTGAATTAGTGGTGTGTGATATGTGTGATATGCTAAATATAGAAGCAAAATAATAAAAATCAAATTAGTACGTCGTATTTAAGTGAGATATTGAAGGACTAATCATATTTTTTTATTTTTGTTGTATAACAAAAGTCATGAATTATTGAATATAAGATTATATCTATCATTTTAATCTATGGACTGAAAACGCAGAATTAAATAATAATAAAAATTAAAGATATTGATCTTGAAAACAATATAATATAGTAAAAGGAGAAAGGCAATGTTGGAAGTTAAATAAACATTTAAACAAGTATTAAACAAAAAGCTAATCTAAAATCCATGGAAATAATCCATAAACTAATTAGACTTCTCTTTACTCCGTTTAATTAGAAGACAATTTATTATTTACACCCAAAGAAGAAAAGGACTATAAAAAATATCAACGATAGAAGTGAAAAAGTATTGAACGCAGGGACTTTCTCCTTTAAAGTCTTGAGACAAGACATCACATCACAAGTAGACAAAAATTTACTTCAAATCTAAAAATGATTTCACAATTTGGTCTTGGAGGGGGTTGGGGAGGGTTAGAAGATTGGTTAATTTTAATTGTTATCCATTTGTCTGGGACAAAATTGTACTCACGTCATTGATAAAAACAGGATATCACATACCGTGAATTTCTGTTTATAATACTCTGTCAAAATCTTGGTCATTTTGGGGGTGCGTGTTATACATATGCATGGGTACAAGGATTTAAAATTTTTATTATTCTGATTTTAAATATTTTGGTGACGAGACCTCTCAGAGGAAGAGACCTCTCGGGCTGCATGCGGCCTGCGGGCCGTAGTTTGCCCACCCCTGGATTAGCGAGTAAATGCATGGATATATAAATTTAGAAATTTAGCTAAAATATTCATTCGATGATCCGAATTAAAAATATGTTATCAGTAAAATCATCATTTAAAAGTCAAATTTGATTATGTTGATTTAAGATGGAATACATAAAGATTTTCAATAGATAGGAAGGTGCCAAAATAGCCAGCAGGGGGTAATGCCTTATGTATGGTCTATTGAAATACGTGACCCGCCAATAAAATTTTAATAAATCAATCATTATATTTGAGAGATGCAGCTAAATATAGAATGTTATGACGTTTAATCTATTTTTTACATCCGGACATAAATAGTAGATTGGAAATACCAATTTATATTGAGATTGCTGTAATACAATATGATTTAAAATAATTCAGTTTTACAGTACTATGACGTATTATGAATTCTATTATGACGTCACAGGTGAAATGGATCAGAATCCAAAGTCAAAGACCTTGTTGAATCTAAAAATAATTCTACTTAGTTCTATCAAAGTCAAATATTTTCTTGCTCCTAAGGCAGGGGTTCCCAAACTTTTTAGGCCGCGGACCCCTATTTTCCTAAGATATACCTCGCGGACCCCCAAGCA
>JAUELA010088991.1:0-10215 GCA_031471845.1 Boltenia villosa | reverse complement strand
AGAGATTGATGATGAACGAGAATACCCAGGCAGGATCTGACGTTGTGATGAAGAACTTTGGAATGCAAACGCTATTGACGCTGTAATAGCTGTGGAAACAAATTATATATTTGAACAGATGTCAATCAAGCGTTGGCTCCGCCCCTGAAAACGAAAATATACGCCCTTCTCCCAATAATAATTTGATCAACATACATAAAGAGGATACTATCAAAGAACTGAGAAAAAATTTTGAACTATTCCGCAGTTGAGTTGAGGGGCGTGTGCAAAGGCGTCCTATCGTTAGGATGTCCATCACATGCTTGCTCCGCCTTAGTAACTACTATTCACGCCCCCTGACAACCATCAATTGATCAAGGTACCCGAGTAAGCTCTTACCCTTGTAGCGAATTGCAGGTATATGTTGATAATGCTGAAGTTAAAACTCACCCGAAATAATTCTCAATTTCGAAACTCTGATGTCGAAACCATTTCCCTGCTGTTTCTTGCAGATCTTGCCATGTAGAATGTTCCAAAAAGTTATCCAGGTTTTCTGAGAAGGAATTCACGGAATTTATTGTTTTTGAGGTTGCCATGGAAATCATCATATAATCTCATTCAGGCGTGCATTTTTTTGAGGTTACTTATAATATATATACAAATATTGTCGTATGAACCTACCTCCTATTGTGACGTTTGGTTTCAGGTCATAGGTCACGAGACGTCTAAACAACTCTCTGAAGCCATCTAGTGACGTCACTGCGCTTTTTGAGAACGGGTTGTATTTGAATCGGACTTCCGTCACGAATATATGAGAAAGGTGAGGAAACAGTGGAATAAAAGCAAATAATAATGACGTCATCCATGCTAATGACATCACCAGAAACACGACCTTCTTTTTCGGATGAGTTGATGATTTGAACGGCTGCAATAACGAATATATATATAAGGCACGATTTTATTGCTGCCAAACAAATGCAGCGATTGTCTCAGGACAACTTACCCGTTCCCCGCCCCTGGTAAGGCGAATTAATTATTTAAATTTGACTCTACTAACCCCAATCATGACTCCAAACCTAACATCAGATTTTACCAAGCTTTCAGTTCAAACCTTACTCTAACCCCAATCCAATAACAAAATAACATCAAGTACGTCATGATTTCCCTATACCCCCCACCTATGAAAAAGAGGAAGGCTCTGGATAATAATTATATTGGGAGAAACGATTCATCGAAAACGGATCTGCAATATATCAGGACAAAAGTTTGTATTGATTACATATTTTTTCGATTCCTTCTCACCCTAATAACCGCGTAAATTCGAAAGCAAGTCAATAGGACCATTGTGATGACAGATGTCTCGCTGGATATAACAGAGAGAACTCCAAGTCCAATGCAGGTTGTACTGGATCTCCATATAAGGTCTTGAGAACAATAGTGACCCTGAGAAGGAAGAATATATCGGTTTGATCAAAACATCAGACATGTGAAAGAATGTATTGGAATTACAGCACGGTTAACCAAGGTTCTTATTAAGTGGAGCCCTAACATAGGTATAGAGTTTTTGTGAACCCCTGACAATATTGAACAATAAAAGAGGATAAATAGATCTGTAGTAACAGTTAACATGAAAATGAAATTGAAGGTATACACTGATTGGTGGTAGATCTGTAGGAATATATCCTTTTCTGCAATTAGCCGACTTCTAGATTTAGTTCTTGGAAAAAGCACTGGAACCTTAATTTCCTGAATGGTAATTTCTGTGAATTTCAATAACGAATCCAACAACTTTCTGAAAGTTGACATTCTCTAAGTTTGGTTTTCAATGCGTAATCAGTTCAGTTTTTATCAGATCCTTTCACAAAATGATCCTGAATCTAAATGTAACTTTCTATATTGAAAGGAATATTAACCAAGTAATTCAACTGCCTGAGATAGGTGTTAAGAGCTTTTACATCACATGAAGTATTGTTGAGTTACAAGCTGATTTAGTCATATTTAATGCAGAATATCACTGCATAATAGAACTTAAATTAGGATTTTTAAATTTCCTGGGCAAGAGGTATGGACCGGACTTCATGCACTCAATCCTTATCTGAACTTGGTTGTAGTGGACTGAAATATTCTAACGCTTTACTTTCAATGTACCAAGTTTTACAAGTTTTGTTCTGTTTAGAAAACTTTAAAATAATGTGCTTTTGTCTTTTGAATACTGCCTTATCAATAGAACTTGTTACGTTCAAGATATGTTATATCTCTAAGTCGTGCACATATGTACTCAATTACCTTACCTTCATTCTCAGGCTCGATACCGCCAAAGATAGTAGATAAATGCCCATTAGAATGTCTGAGGTTGCCAAGTTCAACACAAGGAGCCTGTTAGCTGTTGAAACTGGTGTCTTCTTTTCCCGACTGGCAAATCTCTTTATTTCATAAATTATCACGGCCTAAAATGTAATCAATCAATCAGTGTCGTTGTTCATGAAGAACCAGCATAATAGTGGAAAGGAATAATAGTCTTGGATAAAGAGAGGTCCAAACTAGATCTCTGTATCAAGCATTGAACTAACTAGTTCTCATTTATCATCTGCCATAGCCATAACAACCCTACTTACTGCATTTCCAACCGTTGCTAGTATACCCATGATCCACAAGAGGCCGCCTAAGATCGGGTTTGCTATTAGCTCGTATATTGATGAGAAATGATTTTTCTTTGGGGAGGGTTCGTTTATTGGGCATTCATCGCTCCAATCAGAACAATCTCCGCGACCGTCGAACATCTGGTTGGAAATTATAACACAATTAAACCAGCTTTTGAAGGAATTAAACCAGCTTTTGAAGGAATTAAAACAACTTTTGAAGAAGGCAGAACTTACCTTGCCTCTCCTCACAAACAACGGATCTCCGTTCTCGCAGTAAAATCGTTCATCCGTGCAATTCAGTTCGTCTCTTGCGTCATCACACGTGATCGAAAAATCGCAAACCAGGTTTGGATCAATGTTGACCTGTTGGTGAGAATTCGAATAATTTTCAAGCAATGCTAGGGCGACTCTAGGGGTTAGAGATTACGCTTTGGATCAGGAGATCTTGTTGATGTCGATCAAATGTCAAATTGTCGGTCAAATGTCCGGAAGCCAATTGTGTTTGTTGGTCGAATTTCGTTTTACTTGCACACTCCGGTATGTAATAAAACCAATACCTCATGTAGCGTTCTTTCAATTTGCTTGAAATGTCTTGTATAATATTGGACAGGAGTTACAATACAAGATGTATTCGAGGCTGTATGACGTCATTGGATATGACGTCACGTTATTATGTTTAGCCCGTTTTTGTTTTCTTATGAACTGTTTGTAAACTTTTGCCTTAAACATGGTAGTAATGTACATAAGTGCGAGGTGCTTTGTAGTGAGGACAGAACCCGCAGAGATACAAAAAAAAGTCAAGGACAACCATTTCATAATGACCCTTGGTTAGAGAGTGACCTTAATAATCAACCAAGCTTTCTAACGACCATACATACAAATTTTCACATCTACATTAGATACTTGGGTCTATAAACACCGCGGAATTCTAATAGAATATGATACCTTATCATAACTAAATGATTTTATTTCAATTCCATAATAACGAGTGTTACCAATTCATGTGTTTCTTTTTGCAGTTGTTTAATATACTTTGTCTTAAGACGGTCGATAACATAAGATATTTAGATGTTATGATCTAGCTAAAGCTTAAGAAATAAAACTTTTAATTGTGTACGAACAAGCCTATTTCTAATATTATATCTAAACAGAGACAGTACCTTCGTTCCTCCAAGTGCCGGACAGAAGAATCTCTTGTCTCCGCACAATTCTTTAGTTTCGTCCGATCCATCCTGACAGTCTACAATACCGTCACATAAAGAATCAGTGGAAATACTAACTCCCGCATGGACTTTAACAGTACAGTAGTACCGTCCGGTACAATTGACCTCGTCCCTCACATCCTCGCAGTCCACAATCCCGTCACAAACCTGGAGTTGGTTGATAATGTTCGAATTGCTCCATGAATCGTCCTATTACAACAATTTAATATGGTTTAAACCTAAAATAGTTTGTATTGACCTTTTGCAATAGTGATCTAAAGTTGGGAAAAGATTCAATTGTAATTGTGTGGGTGTTATTTTTTCCTATTAGCTCGTTTATACGGGCCAACACAGTAAAAAATGAGTTTGAGTCCCTTATTTTTTTCTTAACAGAGACCCCGTTTACTTTATGGCATGTGTATGTGTTTTAGGGGGAGAAATCGGAATACCACGCGTCCCTGGAAGCATGAATTTTGAATATAATTACCCTAATATGGTCACATGAAAAAATGGATACTCCGGATCCCTTAATCCCCGAAGGTCTGCACTCAAATCCAGTTTCTTGAGAGTCACACATAGCTTCGCATTCATCCTCTGGATCCGTGTTTCCAGAAGCGTAATTTCCTTCGTAACAATCTGCTACGCCGTTGCATGAAGTCCCATAAGAAGGACCACATCCTGCGACTCTACATCTAAATATGAGGAGTAATTAACTCAGAGATTTGGGTTGAATAAGAGAGGTTTGTGATGAATGAGAAAGGTTTGAGATTAAAGAGAAAGGTTTGAGATGAACGAGAAAGGTTGTAGAAGAAAGAGAAAGGTTTGAGAAGAAAGAGAGAGGTTTGAGATGAAAGGGAAAGGTTTGAGATGAAAGAGAAAGGTTTGAGAGAAACGGGAAAGGTTTGAGATGAAAGATAAAAGGTTTTAGATGAAAGAGAAAGGTTCGAGAAGAAAGAGAAATGTTTGAGATGAAAGAGAAAGGTTTGAGATGAAAGAGAACGGTTTGATGAGAACCAACAAGGTTTGAGAGGAACGAGAAAGGTTTGAGATGAAAGAGAAAGGTTTGAGAAGAAAGAGAAAGGTTTGAGAAGAAAGAGAAAGGTTTGAGAAGAACAAGAAAGGTTAGAGATGAAAGAGAAAGGTTTGAGAAGAAAGAGAAAGGTTTGAGATGAAAGAGACAGGTTTGAGATGAAAGAGAAGGTTTGAGAAGAACCAGAAAGGTTTGAGAGGAAAGAGAAAGGTTTAAGATGAAACAGAAAGGTTTGAGAAGAAAGAGAAAGGTTGAGATGACAGAGAAAGGTTCGAGAAGAAGGAGAAATGTTTGTGATGAAAGGGGAAGGTTCAAGATGAAAGAGAAAAGTTTGAGAGAAACGGGAAAGGTTTAGATGAAAGAGAGGTTTGAGATGAAAGAGAAAGGTTTGAGATGACAGAGAAAGGTTTGAGAAGAACCAACAAGGTTTGAGATTAAAGAGAAAGGCATGGGAATAAAGACAAAGGTTTGAGATGAAAGAGAAAGGTTTGAGAAGAAAGAGAAAGGTTTGAGTTGAACAAGAAAGGTTTGAGATGAAAGAGAAAGGTTCGAGAAGAAAGAGAAAGGTTTGAGATGAAAGAGACAGGTTTGAGATGAAAGAGAAGGTTTGAGAAGAACCAGAAAGGTTTGAGAGGAAAGAGAAAGGTTTAAGATGAAACAGAAAGGTTTGAGAAGAAAGAGAAAGGTTGAGATGACAGAGAAAGGTTCGAGAAGAAGGAGAAATGTTTGTGATGAAAGGGGAAGGTTCAAGATGAAAGAGAAAAGTTTGAGAGAAACGGGAAAGGTTTAGATGAAAGAGAGGTTTGAGATGAAAGAGAAAGGTTTGAGATGACAGAGAAAGGTTTGAGAAGAACCAACAAGGTTTGAGATTAAAGAGAAAGGCATGGGAATAAAGACAAAGGTTTGAGATGAAAGAGAAAGGTTTGAGAAGAAAGAGAAAGGTTTGAGTTGAACAAGAAAGGTTTGAGATGAAAGAGAAAGGTGTAGGATATATAGGAAATAATCAGGCTCATTGAGAAAGTTCTGGAGGCATGGACTGAAATGGAGAGATTTTGGCTGAATGAAAGGGATTTGGGCTTCTCATGTTTAGGTATAAGCAGTTTAAGTTGATTGATTTCCAATGTACAAATTTTGTTCGTGTTTTACAGTAACTTGTTCACAGTCTCTGGAAAGGTTATAGGTTAAAGGTTATAACTTCACCTCATCGTTAACTCACCTACACTTTTCCGGTTTTGTTGAATCTTTGCACCAGATCGTTCCCTGGCATATTTCAAAACTGCAAAGTTAAGAGGAAGTATAAAAAGATGTTTAAATAGAACAAATCTCCTCTACATATGAAGTAGTGACTTCATTGCATAGACTGGCTCTACAAAGAGAGTTTGCAAGTTATACTATTTCGTAAATACTCCCAAAAACCACCGATATTATATATGGTCGCATCTTTGTTTTCGCTTTGCTGACTTCTTCATAGAAACAAAATGGAGAATAATTACTAACGCTTCACGTAAAGAGGGGCGAAAAGGTATAAATGAACAAGTTTAAATGGCACAAATCTCCTCTACGGATAAAGTATTGAAGTCATTGCATAGACTGGTTCTACAAGGAGAGTTTGTACAATATTCTGGCATATAAAACTTTCAACACAAGTTATAATATTTTGTAAATACTCCCAAAAACCACCGATATTATATATGGTCGCATCTTTGTTTTCGCTTTGTCGACTTCTTCATAGAAACAAAATGGAGATTTATAACTTACGCTTCATCATCCTCGCAGTCCTTCATTCCGTCACAAACAAATTCTCGAGGAATGCATTTCCCTCCTCCACACATCACGTGACCAATTTTACAGGAAAATGATGGACTGGAACCAAATTCGAAATGAATAAAATATGATGATGAATATATAATACTATGAATATATATGCTATGGTTTCTAATTGAAAGAACCGGAAAAACCGAATGACAACTATTCGTCACATTACTGACGTCACGCTATATATGACGTAATTTAATTCCAATAAGCCACCAAATGTGCACTCTTTAATTTAGATCAAATATTTCATCCATTTTATTTATATATCATATTTTAAATCAGCATTTAAAACGTATGACGTATGCGGTGACGTCATAAAAGCTCCATTTGTGATTTATATCTGTCTTACTTACGGTGCAGGTAGGTCAACATATCCGTAATAATATCTATAAGTGTCGTTCGTATCCTCTGGATAATCGTTGTAGTTATATTCGTTTGAATTCGGCGGAGTCGGATTTTCGTCAACTGGGATGTCTCCTGATGAAAATATTTCGTCTTGCGCTTCTGTGATATTCTGTAAATTAATTGTGAAAGTCTAAACTTTGAATTCGAATTCTCTTAACAGAGAACGTAATGTGGGCACTGTGTAGAACTAGCATTGCGGGCAATGTGTAATTTTTGTATATGGTCTATAATGAAGCTCGATACAACCCTGTTTACCGGTCTTTAATTCGGCCAAATCGAGTATATTTTAACAGGATCGGTATTGTATACGCTTAAAAAGACAAACTGATGTTCATTGCAACCATATTTGAAGGGATTCTTATGATATTGTGCAATGGGATGTGGACATATGACAATTTTGTGAATGCTAGAAAATTGGAAAAACTATCTTGGAAAACAAGCCAATGATGTGATGTCACTGATTTTCCTCAATTAGGGTTAGGTTCGTTTGAAGGTAGCGTTAGTGTGTTCGTGTGTTTGTCGATATGAAGAAGACAAATCGTATACAGAAGACAATCATTTGGAAACAACGAAAACAAATGCTTTCTTACCTCAGTAATTTGATCTCCATATTTAATAACATGATGACATATATCCGGAACTATGCCTTCACATAAACATTCATCAGAAAGGTCTGAACAGTCAATTATTCCGTCACAAACTCGTGAAGTCGGTATAATTATGTCGTCATTGAAGCATTGAAAGCAAAGGGTATGGTTGAATCCTAGTGATATTCCAGGATCACCGCTGGGAGAAAAGATGTTAAGCTTTGTGAAAAATGTCAACTGAAATCGTGTTGTGATAAATTTCAGAACTGTGGGCAGTCTTAAAAATGTGGGCAATGTGCAAGTTTCGTTACCATTCTACAATGAGGGTACCCGCTGGAGGTAATAATGTCTTGCAAGCTCTGAATACGCAATGCGTTTACTTTCGTTGAATGCAGAAACCAATGTTGAGGATGCGCAAATATTGCGGGAATTACTAGAATTTTAAAAGTGTGGGCAATATGCAATTATGGTGGAAAATGTGCAAGTGTTGTGAAAACTTTAAGTTTCGTTCGACCAGAAAGCAACATTGACGATAATTTTTGATTTTGAAAAGTATTTAGAATGAATTTATGGCAATTTAGAGGATTTGGGGCATTGTGCAAGCACTACATAGATAGATGGGTAGACTTTTATATTTTTGGTGATTATTAATCAAAATTTTGAAAAGCGGTTAGTATAATAAATGTGGCATGGCCCGAAACGAATTGAATGGTTTATAACATTCTGCAGGTAAAGCGGACACTGTACAAGTATTATACTAAATACTTATAACTTTTCACTTTAATACTTATTGACGATGATTTGTTGTGCAATGATTGTGGGCAATGTGCAAGTATTGTGGGCAATGTGCAAGGATTGTGGGCACTGTGCAAGAATGGAAATATTCTTACTTTTCATTCAGCAAGTGCTCGACTGTAACACAGCGGTCTACTCCTCCATCACAGTCCGATATATCATCGTGGAGGAGTTGTTGAGGTAAAATACATTCTTTTCCGTTTTTAAGACATTTAAATCCGATCCCGTTCGTCCATTCATGATCTTCTTTACAACCATCACAGGAATTCCCATTACAGACTGTGCTTCGTGGAACGCATCGGTCAGAATTCTGCAAAATTAACAATTAATAATATGGAATTAATTGCATTACAACATAAATATGTAATTGAGGGTTTTGAATGATGTATTGCTTGATAAATAATAATAATAATTTTATTCATTTCAAAATGTTACAACATTGAATAATTAAACTTCATCAATTTGCTTTCCTGAAGATTTTTTCTCACGTAATAGCAAGAGTAAAAAATTGTGAGTTGAATTTCGAATGAGATCTGCATACTGTATAGGGGCTTTGCACTGCGCCCTGGTGCCTAACGTACCAGTGTCGATTGCCGGATTATTGCAGGGTTTTATGAGCTGCAACCCATGGGCCTACTCTGATGATACAAACAAATTAAAATGTTTCGTTGAAATCTGTCCACGGGTTACCGAATTAGCGTATTTGTTGGCTCAAAAACGTTATATCGAAAATATCACCAATTGAGTCCGTGGCCGAGTGGAGACGGCTGTCGACTTATGAGCTACCTATTCCGGGTTAAATTATGTCTCTATTAGTTTCTGCTTCATGTTAAAAAAGGGCCACAAACAGGGTTTTCAGCTCAGAATATATGTTAATATCGGGCTTCGCGTGTTTCAATCATATCACGGGCCTAATAAATTGAACTTATGGCCCGCAGGCCTTAGTTTTTACATCCATATGGGCCACGATAAGGGTACAATCTCATGTTAATAAAACGAAACATACAAATTACCTGGCACTGGTAAAAAGAGTCGCAAGATAGATCACATGCTGTTACATCCGAGCAATGTATTTTTCCCGCGCATATGTCGCTCTTCCTCACTATACATGTCTTCTTTATCGTGAATCGTGCAGGAGAGCAACTGTAACATTAAAAAAACAGAATGACGTCACACCATATTTAGTGAAGCAACATCAAAAGTGATTTACGGGTGGTCTTGGAGAAGCAAAGCGTTGGAACAGTCGCGAATTTTTGATTCGAGTCGCATATAATTTAATTCCGAATTGTCTCATTTCCGCATTATCAAGTGTTAAATATCGAATTTCCTAGTTCCGAATTGTCCACTAACCTTGTCCAGTCAGACTTCAAATCTTCGTCGAGGTTGGCCATCTCGTCGCTCCCGTCTTCACAGTCAATCTCGTTGTCGCAAACTGAGCTGTACGGTATGGTGCTGTTATCGCGACATTTGAATGCTGAAAGAATGAAGTTACGATTCAAAATTAGCCGATAAAAGAATAGAAGCTCTCTGTTAAACTACTTAGAACTACCATGTCAAACATAAATGCTAAGTCACTAGTCGTTGTTGTAAGGTTGAGAAATTAAGGTATTAATGAATTAATAATTAATTGCCGGAACCGATCGAGGGAGATGATATTCAGTTATTGCTCTGTGATGCGGCCTCTTGTTTTATTTATTAATAATGTCTATAGTCGGGTTCAAACGTCTGTCGGTCGATTACTCACTTGGTTCAATTGGTTT
>JAUELA010088880.1:0-10218 GCA_031471845.1 Boltenia villosa | reverse complement strand
GAAGTGTGGTAAATTGTTTGCCTGCGACTTTGGGGAAGCAGTAGTGGAGAATTAGGGCGATCTACATTCAGACATACGATATACATTCATTATGTCTTTAACTTTGAATTGTAGTAGTGTTAGTGCAAAATTTATGAAAAGAGTCGCGCTTAGCCGTTACGAGACTCTTAGTTATATTCGCGAGTCCAAAATCGTTTTTGCACCCCTGGATTAGGGTTCGAGAAAAACAGATTTACAAATAGGGGTCCGGAAGAAAAAAAAAGATGTACAAATGGGGGTCCGTGGCCCAAAAAGTTTGGGAACCCTTGGTCTAGAGTCTAGACGAAACTATTTCCCTAAAGACCGGGTTTCTATAATTCTCGTTAATTCTCACTTCATAGTTCATCGACACACACATATGAGAACATGCATGACGCTTTAAAAAAATTATCTTACTTTAACGTGATTGATTTCCTTGTGCAAGCTACCAAATTACAGTAGCTCAAACGTTAACGAACTAAACAGCGCAAATGACGTTTATTCTATAAGACATAAGACCCTACCCCCAATCGTGAAAAGATGCGAGTAAGTGAAAATATTCTAAGTAACTACATATTACGGGCATGAATAAAAAAACAACATCAAGCAATAACAGGAAATGAAAAATATATTTTTGATCGATGACACGACATTAGCGCCACAATAAAGCGCATGGCATTTAATTTTCAAACTTTGATTAACATTATATCCGCATTGCTGCTCAGAAATATATCGAAGAATTGAATTAGCAAAGGTTAAATTTGTTCAATATATACATATATATATATATATATTCACTATATATTCATCGGAATACAAGGTAAAGAGGGGTGGTTGTATTTCAAGTAGATTAAGGGAGAAATGTCTCCTAGAATGTAGGATTTCGTGTTGGGTTTCAATATATATTCATTGGGTCATCAAAATACAAGGTAAAGAGGGCTGGAGTGGTTGTATTCCGAGTAGAATCAAGGGAGGCTTAAATCACATGTCCTCTGAAAAGAAGGATTTGGACACAGTTTATATTCAAGTTTAATTATTGATAAATAATAATAAGTAAGACTACACAAAATACATTTTCTGTCACATACCTTGTAAAAGAACAATGATAATCGTCTTCTTCATTTCCACCATATCTGTGCTTTCTAAGACTTCGACTAATACAACTAAACTAGCCAGTAGTCAGTCTATCTTTCATGAGTTACTCATATCTCACGTTTTCCTTTAAAAGCGGAAACTCCTAAAACGATGTCATTGGCCTATGAGGCAAATTAAGGAATAGGAATATAATAAGACATTAATATTCCATTCACATTCACTCAATATTAATGTTCCACTCCCATCAAGGAATAGATAATCGAAAATATCTTACAATTTTTTAGTTTTCAACCTTAGACAAACCCCAATACTAACCTAACCTTAAACTTACATTAAATAGCAATCAAATATCGGTATGGATGCGCACGAGGTTGTCGCTCATAAACTGAAAGTGAGCATTTCAACGCGCAAATATCCTCTTTCCGTTGGAAGATACTGGTTCGCAAGACTGGTTCGCAAGACCGATATTTTGGGAAATGTTCATCAATTCTTATTTTAGAAAGAATCTCCAATATTTCTTCGTCGTTTCCCCAAATTATGATAATTGTCAGCTGCACCACAAACTTACAATAACAGTGACTGGAAAAATATAAGATTTTCCACAGGAGTGATTCTGTCTCTATGATTTTGTATGTTTCGAATATTTTAACACTATTAGTCCAAAAATACTTGTATTGTGTTCACAAAACATCAAATACGAAATTACATCACGTGTCGAGTAATCATTTTATTTAAAACATTTCCGACATACTTTGATCTGATCCCGAAAACCAGGCAAATATAGGAGAAGTGCCCTTTAAAAATAAAAAATTATACTCGAAGACGAATATTTTGATCGGTACATTTTATGGCAATTTTTAACTATATAGAGTAATTTAAGCTCTAATTTGGATAATTTCAAGTGATATTATATTGATACGTATGTAATTGCGGAGATGAAAGACTTTCATAATATATCGTTAGGTTTGTAATATATACTGCAGCAAACTCTTCATTCTTCCTCTATGCTATATACGAGTTGTGGATCGGGGAAAGGATGCTCTGACATGTTGTAGATTAGATCCCATTACTGGAGTCGAACTACTCCTTATATGGTTCGAGGTCAAAAAGTGTTACTGTGTGGACATTTTTATACATATTATTGCACTGGACTTATATATATTTAACAAGTTCAATAATATTATCTCGTTGATTCCGAAGAATTTCCGAACAGTCCATATTTACTTTATATTCTCATCTTTATTTAAAGCAAATATAGGAGATTACAATGAATTAATAGGAGTCATGTGATAACTGTTGAATAAATGCTTCATTTACACAAGTAGCTTGTGTATATCCACTCTAAATGTATATGGATTTGTCACTGTTCCAATATTATCGGGATAAAATGAATGTTGATAGATGCAGTTTCCATTGGGAGTGGCAGCTGTTAAAGTGGGAGAAGTTGAAATTATTTATTGAAATTAGTTCTGAAATTATGACGCGAAGAGGAGATCTTATCTCATGATTCACAACAACTTGCAATATTATCAGATCAATATCTCCGAGTATAATGGTTTTGTTCTCCACTGGTGTGATTTGTAGCGGTTCTGTTTCATTCAAACATCCTAGTACTTTATTAGAAGAAATAAAACCTGTTTTTAAAACACGCTGATTTTGTTACTAAGCAATACGCATCAGTAATACGCAAATGACAATATTCATGACGGAAGCTGTATTCCACTCACCTGTAAATCTCCTAACTTGAGTAATGCAACCATGAAATATACAAGTTGCATGGAATATATTAGCAGCATCGTGTTTCTCATTTGATCGTTGCTGATAAATTTAAGGGATTACCTGTTGAGGTAAAAGTTGATTTAAAATGTCAATACATTTTTGTGGATTAGTATTTTAAAACAACATAAACCATACCCAAATTCACAACAAACAAATATTCTGGTTTTTAACTCTAAATAATGCTCAATTCTCTATGTTTGCATTGAGCATATAAGAAATACAAATAGTCTATTGTCGGTTCTGAGTCAAAGTTTTATACAACGTAAAAGTACATTTGCGGACAACGCATACGGCTTCTTATAACTCCGTGTCATCAATGAAATTTCCCTCAGAACACTTAATAGAATTACGTGGTTTCGCCCGATGATAAAATTTAGGCTTTAATATAAACATTTAGTCTTATTTCATTTTTTGCCTTGTTTAATCCAACATAAAAGCTATATCCACTAACATATGAAATATCAGCATTATAAGGTTATTAGAATTGATAAAAGAATACCAGCGCGTGTCCCCACAATTCGACCACTATAACATAATTGTTTACGCCTTTACGATTTTTCTATCCTACTTGCATATAATTGAATGTTTATATTTTGTTCGGGAAAAAATAAACTTTCCGGTTTCCTACGACTGCTTCTGACCTTCTGCGCAAATATTTCATGTTACAGTAGACGATGAGTTTGAGATTAATTAACTTCTTTCCTCAAACATTACCTAGAACAGGGGTCGGCAACCTGCGGCTCCGGAGCTGCATGCGGCTCTTCAGCCCCTCTGAAGTGGCTCCCTGCAGTAGCCTTAAATTTATATATATATAGGCTATATTGAAATTAATAACTGGTATTTTTGTTTTAGCACCTCTATTTTAGAGTTCAAGGTGATACTGTCACATTGAAATAATAAAAAAAGCTTTTAATATTTTGTCAACTAATATATACGTCACAACGCATGAGCCGCAGTTTGTAGTAATAGCAAATGTTCTACATGTGATTTCCTTTTGTGACGTCATGACCGACTCGAAAGATTCGAGAACTTTCTATGTCTGTCACCAATTAAGGCACAATAGGACACATCATCCTACCGCCCGCACGTGGCAAATTTTGAAATTCCGACCCTGGTAAGCTAATGATGGAAAAATCCAAAAAGAGAAAAATGTAGATGGAAAATAGAGATTATAATATTGCCTGGACAGATAATATTGCCTGTGCTGTGTTATCTTCGTTATAAGGGTCAAATAGGTTTTGCGACTCCAGATCTATTTTATTTGGCAGAAGGAGCAAAAATGGCTCTTTTCATAGTAAAGGTTGCCGATCCCTGACCTAGAACTATTAGTTATGATCGGAAAGCATTCTAATGTCGCGTTCACATTGAGATGACAAGCGCAAATAATCTAAGGCGCTTATCAGCAGTGCTGGTGAAAAATAAACAAAATGAGCGCTGATCACACGTATAAGCGGTTTAAATCCTAGTTTATAAATCCGCAAAATATGAGGCAGCTTATATGTGCTGATTTCCGCCTAATTGAAACGAAAGTACAGGCAAGTGGTGCCGGAATTAAGTCGAGTCTCTCACAGGTGGAAACTCGAGTCGTCACACCAAAAATGCGACCCGAGTCTAACGCTACGACGATAATCTCACTACTACATGCTATTCACAATTCTTGAGAAAACTTATATCAATATTTTAAGTTGAGATTTAATGTCGAATCTCGCTGAAATTTCAATTTACTTTCACAATTCAATAGCAAAATAAAATCACTCGAGTAGACATTTTGAATTCATTTTTTCGGTATTAAGCCTGTATTGCGATTAACCTGAACTATTTTGTACTTTTGCATTCAATCTTATCATTTATTTATCAAAGGTGAAACATTGATATATGCTGTAAATAGGATGTAGAAAGGGTAAATACGGAATACCTTATTAATTTAATGCATTTGGAAATTCACGACTTTGGCAAAAAGCCAAGTTGTGTTATTGATATTAGTTTGATATTTCGCATTTTGAGAAAAAAAAATTGTTCAATCAATGCTTTATTTGTCGTCCAAATGCAACACATTATACAAAACAACATTCTAGAAAGTAACATCAGGAAAATAGGTTAAGAACATTAAGATTCCCAATAAATCTAAGACGCCACTGTAGAGCGTAAAATCTACACGTCTATCCTTAACATGTGTGATTGAATAGGTTATAAATACTACTATGATCATAAATATATCTCCCACTTTTTATTGCATTTTTATTTGCATCGGTTCCGACTCATTAAAATCACAGGATCCAAAGATCAAGATTAAAAATATATTCCAGGAGATTTTTGTTAACCTAGCCTACGTATGGACTTTCAAGAGATTTTATAAAAGGATCTTAGTCCCACACAACCTTTGATAATTTTGTTCATTTTCTACTGTCGCGCTAGTTGTTTGGGATCAGCGATCGAAAAAATAATTTTATTGATTGTATGACATGCATTATAAAAATTTAAATCACAATCATTTTATGTTATGTATTGAAATTAAAGTAAATAAAAACTATTATTACATTATTACATATATTGCCAGATAACCAAAACCCCAAATAACACCATTCTCGCAATTATAATATTTTACGCAAGTGCCCTTTCGCCTCCATCAATCTCATATCTCATGTGACATGGAATAATTCAGTTTCAATGCATCTGTACTCTGTTTGATAAAACAATTTGCATACCTGCATCATATATTTCCCTGCAGGTATTTCATACGAATCCACAATTTTTATTCTCCGAATGAAAACGATTTATATGCTTTTTTCATCACAATATTTCAAAGCTGATATTAAAATTGAAAAAATATTTAGAACTTCTTAAAATATTTATATACATAAATAAATCCAATCAGAATTGATATTTTCAAATATAAAAGAATAAAAAATATAACGTAATAATAATAAAAAGTCCTACAGTACTTTCTACGAAGAAGAGTCGGAATAAAAAATAGGATAATTCTTGAATTTTGCTAATAGTTTTAATCGAATACAATCGCATGCAACAACCTACATCATTATCGACTTCTGTCGTGAAACATTTTTTCAGACTGGAATATTATATTGTTGTTTCATAAACGTGGTCTTTTTCATTAGATGGCACTACGTTCTCGTAGTGATGTTGAGAAGAAGCATTTTTGTCCATCGATGCGGTATTTTCGATTTTGGTTCTTTGGTTTTCTATTTCCTCATATGTATGAGGTTCGTTTAAATTTCCTGAAATGAATATTGCTCAGTTATGCGCATAGATATTTTTATGAGTCACGGGCTAGGCAACACATGAAAAGCAAAAACACAATACAAAAGAGAAGATAAAAATCTAATTTCAAATATAAATATTCCACAAATTTATAAGAAAAAAAAAAACTAAAAAATGCTTGTTGACTTTCAAAGACAAAGTAAACAAAAATATTTAAATAAAACTTTCAATGAAATAAAATGATTCTTCTTACCAGTGCTTAGCCTTTGTGCATGAGATACAGGTACATCCTTTACTTTCTTTCGCCTGGATTCAATATACCAAAAAAGTTCCTTTATATGCTACAACACTACAGAAGGGTGGGAGGGAGTCGATTTATATTGGGAAAATTTGCAATACCAACAAATATACATCATACATTCATTTTGTGTAAGGTTACTCACTTGTTAAAACAATAAAAGCCCACAGCGATGATGATTAAGATGATGACCACTATTGGGACGATAATTGCAACGAGATTTGGACCAGGGTCGACTGGATCTCCAAGTGTTGTCTCATTTGTTGACGTTGTTATCGTCGTAGTCACCTCTGTATCAATTGTCGTCGTTTGTTTTTCTTTTGAGTAAGAATAAAGCCACGAAATTAAAAAAGTAATTGATCGCTTAGCAAACATTCAATGTCACTGTTTGCTGACTGGTGAAGTATTTAACTGCGTAGGTAGGGTACATATTTTGATGTGACACGTAAATTCAAAAACAAACGTACGACCTTTGTTTACCGATAGTGCTATTTAATTTATTACACACTCACCAGGAACAAGGTTGATAAAACTTCCTTCGCTTGCCTTGTTATAAGCCTGAAAACATAATAATATTTATTCATGATTTATTCTTGCATCAAATGTATTGTATTTATGTTCTATGTGAGCCTATACAATATATTACCTCGTCAGGATATATCAAAGACGGGACAGTTGTTAGAAGAAACATATCATACGAGCGATCACTTTCCAACACACGGTTCAATGCAACGATTTGTCCATTGTCTCCTGCATTTTTACCACGAGTAACCTCAAAAGAGGAATCAATAGATTGCAGCCGACTCGTATTACTTGCATAGTTGCCACACATCGTCTCATTTCCATCTCCTATTATGACCGTCCCAGGTCTGAAATGTAATTTGGCTTTTATTGAATAGGATTAAGCAGTTCCATTGCTTTAAGTTTGAGTTTAATACAATCATATGTTCACATTTACCACGAATAATAAAAGAATATTCTAAGAAAAAGTATATAAATCGTCATACTTTACGACAAGAAGGTAAATAAGAACAGATTTAACAATCAACCAAACATTGTTATATCCCCATCGACCGAGTAAAAAGCAGTTAATGATTGGGCATGGCATTATCTATTTACTTACGAATCCGTCGCCAAAGCAAAATACAATTCTCCATCTGCTATATCGACTGTACTTGCATCTACTATTGATGACAGGTTATTTGCATCTATTTCTGTCCTTTTTAAATCATTGGGAGTGTTATAAAGGGCGCCATATCTTGTCATGGCAATATAATAGCAGCTGAAAATATAATCAATCCACAATTCATTACAGAAATGTCTGAAATTACAATCTAAATGAATTTATTCATCAACAATAATAAACACCTAATTTTTCCATTTTCTTGTGAGACATCCGGTATAATTATTTCAATCATTCCATTATTGGTCTCGAACTCTGGTGTGTTATACTCATTAGTTTGTTCAGACGACAAATTGATTACTGGCACTTCAGAAGGAACTACGATACAAACAAATATTTCTTCAAGAAAATAAAAAAGGATTTAAGTGCGTGTTTCAAGATTACTAGAACCCCCGAAAGGTCACTCAGGATAGAATGATGGTAATATAAATGAAATCATGACATATTCTATTAAAACAAACCATAACCTACTTACCATCTGTATCGGTGAAACAGGTTCCACTAGCTGCTGCACGTTTACTTTCTCCAGCACAATTGATCGCTGTGATATTGATGAAATATTCAGCATTTGGTGTTGTCATCACTACCGCATGATAAAGCGCTTGAACATGAGTTGTATTTGTCCGTGAATAAATACCATTGTCTTTGTTTCGAGCAACGTATTCTACCTGGAAAATTTAGTTATCGATTTAAGTTTAACCATTCTACATTATTTCTTCAAGTTTCCATCATATAATTATATTCTAAAGTAATACGTCTCTTATTGAAACATTTGTAATTCTGTGCAATTTTGTGTTTAATGAAAGTTCTAGAGCTTTCTGGTTAAATTTCCAGCTCATGATATATATTTCTTCTTCGAGCAATTATTTGTTACGTATGTGGTGGCTTAAAGAGTCCGTATTGGAAAGAGCTTTTTACCATATCAGAGTAAGTCTATGATAATATACGAGGGTTTATATTGTGATAGATAATTCTGCAATGCCCATACTGTAACTAACATTCTGGCACGGAAATGCTGTCCCTCTTGATAACCGGGTTAACCGGGTGATATTATTTGATTAAATATCACTTGGTATTATAGTTAGTTTATGATAATAAACGATGGTTCATAATGTGATAAATGACCTTCTTAACCATATGATAACATTTTGGCGTGAAATATAAATAAATCTGAATTGTGTATAACTGGGTTAAAAAGCAAAATCATATAGCCAAAAGTAATCAAAAAAAGGAAAATCATTGAACTGATAAAGTAGGACGTAGAAATCTTTTGAATTAGCTTTTGTGGCCACCATTAATTCTTATAAGAATTCAAGCGAAAACAAAATGTCATACAACTATTTTTTCCCAAAATTTTTATGTTAAATATGCAGGACTTTATTCACTTGATAACTTGATACATTGTCATATGTAGTTACTGGTTCCATCCAAGTAACGTTGCAGATCATATCTTGTGAAACTGCCGCAACACCCCTTGGTTCACTTGGTGTAGAAATTCCCGTTTTCACTGTTGTTTGTGACGTTGGACTCATTTTATTGCACGGTGTAATCGCTGCGACCTGTTGAAGACGACAGAATACATTAAATCGCAGTTCCATGTAGGCTTGCTCTTTTCATATTCATTTGTTTTGTTTACTCACTGTTACGTTGTATGTCGTAACTGGTTCTGTCGGTATTTTAATGCTTGTATCACTTGTATTCATTGTATATGGAGGATTGTGATCCGAAGATAATTGCACCGAATAGGTTAAACTAATTTGCCAATCAAACGGAGCTTCCCAACTGATGTAACTAAAGGTCCCATCACAATCATTACTTTTTACTGTCAAATTTTGTACTGGCGACGGATCTGAAAATATATAACTGATCATCGTGTTCGAGTTGAAAGCTTCCATATGATCAACATCTCACAATATATTATTAAATGAATGATTAGTAATAGTGTTGAATTCTTTGGGTTTTAAGTCTTCCAGATTTCTCTGGAGTAGTAGAGAAAACCGATCTTCCACAATTTACCTTTAAATTTAATATTTATTGATCCAGAAGAAGTTCGTTCTAATCCATCTTCAAGAATGTAATTTGTTGCAGAACAAGTAAAGATTTCATCATCGCATTTAGTAGAAGGAATAGTGAGTGTCATGGTGGTGAATACTTCATCGTGATAAAGAATATCTTCTTGAACATCATCTCTTTCTGATATGCTTCCCCAAGATATCTTAGCAGGGGCAGGGAATCCCCTGAATGTACATTCCAAACTTATAGAACTTTCTTCGGATACATGATCGTTTGATTTATTGAATAGTGCTACAGGAACTGGGAATAATAAAAGACAAAAAAGTTTCTCTTTTGTGTTAAAAAGTAATGGGATCATTTGTAGGCAAATTTGAATTCCTAAAAATAATTTCCACATATCAACAAACGTACTGTGCACAATCAACTCCATGGAAGCATTATTCTCCATCATCTCTGTATTTTCATTCACATAATTTTCTGCATGACATGCATAAGCTCCATTGTTTTGGAAAAGAATTCCTATAAATCAAAACAAGTATTGTAAAATTAACATACCTTAACTATTTATTGATTTTGTACCTTTGCTAGGTTTCAACATCAAAGATCTGTTCGC